>CADEPD010003766.1:0-42790 GCA_902829195.1 Fraxinus dipetala | reverse complement strand
TACGATCATAATTGTAAATTTTCATATTTTTGAAAGCGTATCTATAAACCTTTATAATTAGAGTAATGTTATTTAATATAAATGGTGTTATAACACTAGTCTAGATATGCGTGATGTGATAAGTTGAATGAGAGATGCAATTAAGTTAGTCATTTAATTATATATCTCATTTAATACAACATTAGTGTCACATACCCTGGTGTTTTAACACTACTGATACTAAATAACATTACTTTTATAATTATATTCTTCCCTTGTTTATAAATGATGTTCATTGGGCATAGGATGACTATGAATGATTAAGTGATCAGATAGATATATATCTTATAAGATAATTACGGTAGTCGGTCACTATTAATAGTATTACTCAATTAGAGTAATGCTAAAATAATATCATTATTCTAATGCTATATATGGCATGTAATTAGCAGGACAAATGTCAAATTGTCCAATAAATAAAGTTGAATTGTTGTGAATACTAATTATTAAACGATTATTGTATCACTTCAACTATAATTATTAAGACTATCGTATCCATACAACCATAATTTCTAATATAGATATAACAGTTTATTCTCAATAAAATATATAAAAGTCTCTCTTTTCATCTCTTTCGCTCTAGTTTATGACACAAATATATTTTTATTCATTGGACCTTAAATCGGTAATAGAAACATTATTCATTAATAAAAATATGTTGTAACATTTGAATTTTTTTTATTTATTGAATTGCAATGAGATTTTCTAATATTTATCAAATTAAAAAAAATCTTAAGTAGGCTATTTTATTTTACTTTTGGTATTATTCCATGAACCTCGCTACATGTACACTTTAATGTACACTTTGAATTTCAAACAGTTTTTTCATCCAATTGACACTTGACAACAATACAAGTGTCAACCAAAGTGTAAAAAATAATAGTGAAGTCTAATTCCATTGATACCAACAGTTTCTTCTAAGTTGAATGTCCAAATTATAAAATAAAGGATATTATCACGTGGAAATGTGAACTTCAGTCCATATTTTAGTTTTGAATATTGCTATTCATCCGCCGATGAGTCACTATCACATTCTTCAATGAGCTCATATGCATTCTAGTTTCATAGAAGAATATGGTAAATTTTCCCGAACTTCTATTTATAAGTCATGCTTACAAATTGCAGTACTCTTAAATTTTCTTAACAAAAACAAACAAAAAAAATGTGGTGCTTGATGTGATAAGAAAATGGGGTATAAAGAAACTTTTCTCCCCAACCCCCACCACCCCCACACGCAAAAAAAAAAACATTACAGCTTTTTGTTATTTGATATTATCCAGTCTAATCTGCCATACCAATGAATGACTGCATTCACAGAAAAGTGTTACACACTAAAAAGCTAAAAATTAGATGTCAGTCCGCTGCAACAATACAAATTGGCATTTTTACACAGTTGCACATAAAACATGCCATAAGAGCAGCATTCAAGCAAACATGCTTCTAAAACAGGGACTAAAATATTTACAAACCGTAGCATACTACAGGAGAGATGAATCTGCTGTATAATATATATAACTTGAAAGCCAAAATATGCTACAAAATATGCTGCCCTTGCATATGAAAATGCTTCTTCAATCCTATTCTCTTTCCTTTAATCTCATCACAGTATATAACATCTAAATATCCAATCTCAGACGTTCAAATTGCGATAAAAAGGATTCGTTCAGAAGCGAGACTGGAAAAACACTATATTTATATAGTGCAAAAAGAGCAGCACGCAGGACTTCATGGATGAATGTATTTAGATGCTAGACCTATTACACGCCTATGAATAACCAAAAATGTTGAAGCCCGGATGACAAAAATGCATTGCTCCAAGATGTGTATAAAACTACTCCCAAATGATTAAATGAGATGCAATCTGACCAATGCAAACATGGACTGACCTGAAAATATATAGAAATGATGTCTAATGAGAAAGAAAACACGGGTGACTGACTGGCTGGCAGACTCAAAATGTAGTCCAAACCAAAACGCTGCATAGGTACAGTCCACCAGTAACCACATGTACATGGCAATACCAGGACTAGATTTAGCACACCTTTTAACAACACCTGGATCGACCACAGAAAAAGCATGCTGCAGGATTTTTTTCATTCATCATTATCACCACCGCCTTTCACTCCTGACTCAACCCTTTCACTTCTCTGGTCTTTCAGAAAGTTACGAGAAGCCACCATTACCGACCCCCTTGAATGGAACAACCCTGACCCATAATGCTGATGGATGAGTAAGCGACGAGCATATAGATAATGCACTTCTGTTGTCAGAAAATACAAATGACCTGACTTGTTGAATGCAACCCCAGACCCCAACTTGACACGGCCATATGCATGCAGATAAAATAATATGTACCGAGTGGACAGCCTCAAACAGAAATGGCACGACCAATGGCCAACCTGGCCCACTCAGCAGATTCCTTAATCAAATGGTCCTCCGAAGATAAGCATTCACTTAAAAAGTCTCTGCTTGACGAAGATTGCCGAAACAAAGAACCTGCATTACTTCCCACAGTATCTGCTAAGTCGCCCAGGACACCAATTGCAGTTTTCATTACGACATCATCCCTGACATTGAATAAATAAAAGAATCAGATGATAAACAAACCAAAAGAGCAAATCAAGAATGAGAACTGCAAAAGTTATAAATTAGAGAATACTCACATATCTTTCTCCATGTAAATGCTATCCAGAAATTGCAGAATGTGTGGTGCATGTGGGATCAGAAGCTGAGTTTTGGTTGAATTCTTGAAGCCCTGAAATATACCAGAATAAGCCTCCAAAATTCCATTCCTCAGAAGATTAGTATATTCTATCATGTCATCATCAGCTCCTGATGTGTGGGCAGACAACTCTGCTGCACTCTGGAGCATAGGCATGGCAAACATCAAGTACTGATCAAAATTGTCTCCAACTGCTAGTGCTATATCCCCAAAGCACGAAAAGATTGGGGGCTTCACAGATCGGTGCAGCTGATTGCTTGACAAGTCTTTAAGAAGCTGTGTCATTATCCTATCACAGTAAGGCAGAATCTTATCTTCTAATGCCCGACATATATCCCCTACAACACCAACAGTAACAGCACAAACTTGGTACTCCTCAAAATTCTGAAGACCCATCTCCAAGTACTTGTAGAAAGCTGGCATGTAATTCACAAAGTTGGGGCCTGTTGTGTAGGCAAGTGCACCAATAGCAAGCATTGCTTCCTCGTGGACAGTGGCACTTCTACAATCAAAAACCCTGAGAAAAAGATTCATAATCTGATCTGCATACTGCATGAAGGCATATTTGGTGGGTTCTGATGCCCCTAATTTCTGAATAAGGACTTGTAAGCAACCACAAAGAAGGCCTTGTATTTCACTCTGCTTCTCTCTCTCGTCAGATGAAAGTTTTTGAGCCTCAAGAGTCTTGTGAAGCTCTGTCATGATGACTTGAACAAGTTCCAACACTAAGCGAGCTGATTCATCAGACGAACACCTCACCACTTCATTCAGTGTTTCGTATGCAGCTGTCCGAAGGCGAGACTCCCCTGCATCTTCTCTATGAGTGACGTTGAGAAGGGACTGAACAATTTCTTGGAAATAAGATGTTAAGGGAGATAACGGTCCCACATCATCGTAACCTTGGGCTAAAAAATAGAGAGCACCACAAGCTTTTTCAGCAACATTTGGAGCATCTTTCATGCTCTGGAGGAGAACCGTAATAATCTGTTGGCAGTTTTCCGGGGTAATAATGGGGGTCTCTACAGCTGAAACATGAAGGAATTCAAATATTCTGCCCAGGGTCCACGCTGTTGTGTCCTTAACATGGCTATTTGGGTCTTTTGTCAAAGCAGTGAGAATGAAAGTCAGAGCAACATTGACTATAGGAGTTAATTTGTTGGGTGAAGGACCGTCCAATATTGAACCAAAAGCATAAGTGGCAGCCTCTCTCTGCCTCCAATCAAGTTTTGTAATATTCTCTTCAATAAATGGCATAACAAGAAGCACAATATCATCGCCCACTGTCCGGGCAACCAAACCAAGGCAAGTGCCACCAGCCATTGCAAGATTCCAAGCACCTTCATCCTGATCCTGATCATCTTCTTGTTTAAGAAGCATCTCCAACAGCATGGGGACAAGAGCAGGAAGAGCCTGCTCGATAAAGTAATAGCATGGAACATCTGAATCTGCAGCAAAACTGTCTCCATACTCCTCCAAGATATCAATCTCCTCATCACAGATTGAGCTCCAAAATTCAATGGCCTGAAGAGCAACTGCCTCCTCATCTTCTCTGACAGCCTTGGATGTAATGCTGAAAATGTCTTGGATATATGGTGCTAATTTATCATAATACATTGACCCAATGGAGACCAAACACTCAAATGCTGCCTGCCGAGTCTTCCCATCTGGAGAGAGTGTGGCCTCACAAACAACTCTCATAATGTAATCACGCTCCATATCATTGGAAAAGTTTGCCTGAGCAAAGCTCAAAGCATTATACAGAGCTCGGGTGGCGGCAAGCCTAACCTCAGTGTTACCTTCATTTGCATTCATATATTGAACCACAGCTGTAAGTATCTTATTTATATGATCTTGATCAACAACTTCTGGCATGACTTCTTCACACATATACCCCAGAGTTTCTAGGGTAGCTTGCTTTACGTGAGGTGGGACCTGGTGAATATTTGACAACAGGGAACCTATCAGTTCAGGCCACTGTTTCTGTGGGAGCTCAATGCCTGCAACTTTTGCAATGACTTGTGAAGCAGTTGACCTAGCATCAGAAACAGGAGATGCAAGGGCCTGTAACAGGCAAGCCTTGATCTGGCTCTTCAAGGCCACGTCTAATGATAGCCATCTTTGCACAAGCTCATACTTTCTACGTTGCTCCTTTGCATGCAACGTATTTTTAAGAATCAAACCAGCTAGTTTACGACTTTCAACTGGCTTCTCTTCACTGGAAAGTTCTCCCGAAAGTGATAGCAGGAAATTAGGAAGATTTTGCTCCTGAATCTGGTTCAAAGTTTCCTCAGCATGATTCCGCACAGTTGGATCAACTGATTGTGCACTAAGGAGAACCTGGGTTACTTCCATGGCCATATCTGTCTTGCTACTGTCACATGTATGGCTGAAATTAGCGTAAGAAAGAGCATCAAAAGCAAAAATCAGGGAAGAATTGATATTGACATAGCACCCAACATACCCACCCCTTCTGTACAGCCTCTGTATAAAACAAAACAAAGCATAAAACTTAATTCTGCCTACCAAGGAATAGCCAAGAAAAGAGTAAATTCAACCAGTATTTAGAAGGAAGAAAATGCACACGGCCAAATTCATTCCCCTCATCAGAAGACAAACTTGGACAATTCAATTCCCAAAGACCATTGACTGACCCGATTAAAATTACATTGACTTTCGACTTGGAATCGTCAAAATCAAAGAAAAAATCGAAAAAGATCTGAAGGTCAGTCATCAAAATGTGAAAGTCAATTTACTAATCTTACAGACCACGCTAAACATCTAACTGTTGATTGCAATATAATCAAATGTGAGACCAATAAAGCATTAAAAGTGACTTTTACTCGGAACAACGTGCTTAAAATCAGTCAACAGATGTGAGTCATTCTCGCTCCACTAGAAACGATATTTCATATGCTAGACAGTTCGAGTTTTCAAATAACTTCACAAAGTTATCCGATACAACAATTAATTAAATAATTATCATTTTCTGTTCTTAATTTCACATTAAAAATTCAGCCCAGATAACATTGATAATTATCTAATCAAATACTTCCAGTTTAAATGACTTACATAGCAATCAATCGGTTAAACACACAGATCGACAGAAAAATCCAGTTCGGATTAAAAATAAAACAATCTTTAATTAATTAAAAATAGGAGAAAATAATTTACACCGAACCTGAGAACAAAGCCGTTGAGGAGCGGCGCCTCTGATAACCAAAAAGAGACAGTTTGAGAGAGAGAGAGAGCGCGCGTCTGTCAATCTGAATTATTGTGTGTTGTACTGAGAGTGGAAATGGTAGTTGATGGCACCCGATCACTTTTTCACGGTGACCTTTCACGACTTAATTGTTTCAACAGCCACCAAATTTTACCAAATTTTACACAGTGTCACCTTTCACAAATTGAACTTTAAGTTGCATCCATCACTAACTGAACTTACTTAAATTGCACTTCATCACTCATCGTGTTAATTCCGTCTATATCGTTTGCCTACGTGGATGATGGTTTTTACAATTGACCGTTAAATCCTTTCTACATTGCAGTAACACTTGCCATGTCATGAATCCCCAAACATGCCTCACCCTTGTTGTGCACTTAAATCGCGTTTGGAACCCTAGGCTGATAAAAGACTCTCCAAATTTGAAGTTTGGACGGTGGATTTCAGCAAAGACCATAAACCCTGACTCGAAGCTAACCCTACATCATCGTCGAATACCCCACCCCGACCATGAATATTGGTGTTTCCAACACTTGCACATGGAGGGTCCACATTGAATATTTTTGTTTGTTTCTTCGATAATGTCGGTGATCAATTTATTTCTTTTATGTTTTTGTTGTTCTTCTCTATTGTTGTGGTGCTCTTTTTCACAGGCGAGTGTTTAATGCCCATTTGGCAGTTTTACCAATTTCTCCAAAATAAGATGTTATAGCATCATTACCAACATTCTTTCTTCCTCAACTTGTTTGTTTTGGTTGATCTTTTTCTGTTTATTGTTTCTATGATAGATACGAAGGATGACCCTGACTTTGGGGATTTGGATAATGACTTATCGACTAGTGAAGATGATAGACTGTTCGACAATAATGTGACGGAGGGAATTTAGGTAGGTTGTGATGGAGGGGCAACTGAACAAGAAGAGGAGGATGTAGTCGTTCAAGATGAATATGACAATGCTGACGATTTGGAATGTCCATCATCCGAAGAACTATTGTCCGACATGTCATTTGACAATGAGGTTGGGTATAGATTCTCAGAGTTCATGGCTAAAACGGATATACGGGATCCACAACTTCATATTGGTCAGTTGTTTAGTTCTATACAAGAATTTAGGAAGGCAATCCGAACTTATGATGTAGTAAACGAATATAATGTGAAGTGTAAGATGAATGACGAAGTAAGAGTTCAAGCCATCTATAAATCAGACTGCCAATGGAGAATATAGGCTTCTAAGATGAATAATTTGGACACGGTTCAAGTGAAGTCATATACGCCTCAACACACATGTAGTAGGGATCAATACAATCATCATTGTAACTACATTTTCATAGTGCATCGCTACATTGAGCAATTCAAGGCAGATCCAGAGTGGAAAATAAAGAGTATACATGCTATAGTAAATGAGGATTTGAAGATAAATATTACTAGAAATGTAGCTTGGAAGGCGAGAAGACATGCAAAAAAATTGATCAAGGAGTAGCTTGGAAGGCTAGAAGACATTGCGAAAAAATTGATCAAGGAGACTATCAAAGAACAATTTGGGTCACTAAGGTCGTATGCGACAGAGGTTTTGAGGACCAATCCAGGATCCACAGTGATATAGCACTTAGTGGGCAAGTTTTTCAAGGTATATATATAATTTGGATTTCAACATGGGTGTAGAAAATTCATTGGAGTAGATGGGTGCCATCTCTGTGGTGTTTGGGATGGTATACTGCTCATTGCAGTTGGCCTAGATGCAAATGACTGCATTTATCCAGTTGTTTAAGCCGTTGTCTAGAAAGAGAACACGACTGCATGGAGATGGATTTTGAAAAGATATTCAAATGGAAAATGGCCATGACTGGACTGTGATGACCGATAGGCAAAATGGCTTAAGTAATGTGATTGACAAGTTATTTCTGGAGGCAAAACATAGGTTTTGTGTCAGACACGTCTATACAAATTTTTTCGATAAGGGATTTAAGGGTAAGACTTTAAAGGACCTACTTTCGGCGGGCCGCTGTCAACTATTGTGGCCGACTTCAAACGGTGGATGGAACAAATTCGCCAGCTTAGTGAAGCCGCTTATAAATGGTTGATGGAGAGGCATCCTTTCGAATGTAGTAGATCTCATTTCAGGACACATTCAAAGAGCAATATGTTGTTGAACAACTTGTGTGAAGTTTTCAATAAGATGCTGATTGATGAAAGGGATAAGTTGATTGTAGCTATGCTGAAAGATATGCAGCTGGGATTTATGACTAGAATTGAGAAGTGTCGAAGTAACATGAGGGTGTGCGGAGGGCGATTGTGTCCAAGAATTAAAAAAAGGCTTGCCAAGATAGCTGATATGTCAACTGAATGCTCATTGCATTTTTCAAGAGGGCCTAGATGGCAAGTGGATTGTAGGTCATATTCATATGTCGTTGACTTGGAAGAACGTAGTTGCGCATGTAGGAGGTGGGACTTAACAGGAATACCATGTACCCATACCTTGACCGTCATACGGGAGTGTAGAAATGATCCTGAGGACTACTTTGACAATTGCTATACGATGGATACATATTTGCGATGCTACAATAACATTATGAATCTAATCAATGGTACACGATTGTGGCCCCAATTAGACACTCTTCCAATCATGCCACCATCATGGATGACTCTGCAAAGGGGAAGAAAGTAAAAGAAGAGGAGACGGCAAGCAGATGAAGATGTCATAGCAACCTTTAAGGGGAAATCACATGTCAGGAGAAAAGGAAGAGTATCGATAACATGTTCAATATGTAGCTTAAAGGGCAACAACAAAAGATATCATTCTAGACCTGATGTACCTTTTGACTTAAGTAGTTAATTGAATTTTTATTGTTAATTTTAATTCAAGTAACAACTCCTCATTTTTTTCTCATTTCCAGAACTGGTACGAGGGTCATCTGGAGCCAATAGATACGGGCAAACATGCTTCGCATGACTTAAGAAGACATGTAAATACTTATAAGGGCTAATGTTAATAATTTCATGTTGAAGAAAATGTTGGTTTAATGATGTGTTGTTATTTTCATTGTTAGGGAAAACTGGTTCCCGACCAAGGGAATGGATCTAGTTCGAGTTAAGCACATCATGAAGTTCGCAATTTTCACTTTATGCTAACTCCCGGGGTTAAGCAGCAACCTGTTTTTCTCAAGGATGGGCCAGCTCCTTCTGTCCCTGATGGTGGAGCATCCTTGACAGAGCAAGTCAAACTTCAACAAACGGATGGTAGAGGTAATGCGGGGACACCTGATTTTTGATGGCTGCAAATACATGTCCTGCGTACTTCTGGCCGATGTCTTTATGCCAATATTGCTACTGGTTTTTCTGTGATGTACATAGCTCCAATGTAGTTTTGGCATTTTTTTATGGTGTTTGCTGGATCATTGCTGGTTTTTGGTGTAGTGGAAGGTGTTCATATCATTGTAATGAACTTGAACATTATCAATTCTGAGATTTTAGATCGTGGTTCTGATAATAGAGGTTTAGACTTGATGTAAACTTGTATATATCGTCCGTGAACGTTTTGATCTGACCTGTGTTCAATTTTTTTTTATATGTTGGCATTTTGCTATTTGTTCATTGATTTTTATTCTGGACATAGACAGGTTCAGTTTTCTTGAAGTGAGTTTGTTCCTCGTTGAGCAATGTAATGTGTTTTGATAATAAAAGGACGTTCTCTTGTCCATTTTGGCTAGTTTGCATAGAGGGGAAACATCTGGTGTATGCTTGGGTGGAACTGGAATCCGTACAGAATCAGCCACCTGCCACCAGTACCTGTTCTGAATTTTGCATTGGTCTTTTTTTCTTTCTTACTTCGTTACAATGAAATTGTTGCTTATCCAAAGAACAAGTACTAAGGAGGCCCATGCTTTTTCTAATTTAGACAGTCTCTGGTCAGGTGTCATGGCTAGGTCATTCAAATCTAAACTCATCCACCTTTCAGCGGTTTGAATTCTCATCATCTGCATCCCCACATCCCAATGAGAAGGAAATTGCTGAATCTGAAAACAATCAAGAAAATAAGAGAGATGACGGTGCTAAGGCTGCTGCTGTAGATGTTCCTGATCAGACAGAGGCATCTGTTTCGGACAAGAAAGATGAATCAGTTCTTAACATGGAACCTCAATCTAACACGTCTGGATCTGTGAAGAAGAGGAAGAGAGGAACTAAACGAATAGCATTTTCTGATTCTGATTCAGATTCGGAGATTGAACTTTCAAAAGATGACCTGATGAAACTTCTGGCTGAGAAGGAAGAACTTCTGAAAGTCAAGCAGATGGAGCTTGAGCAAATGAAGGATAAGGTTTTGAGGACTCTTGCAGAGATGGAGAATGTGAAGGACCGTACTAAACGTGAAGGGGACAATGCTAAAAAATTTGCCATTCAGGTTTATGGATTTGTATTCAGTTGATATTAATGCTGCCGGGGGGACCTACAGACCCTCGTCGTGTTTCCTCGTGTCATTTGTTTGACTCTTTCTCAAGTATTAAGTTGAATTTTGAATTATGCTGCAGAATTTTGCAAAGAGCCTTTTGGATGTAGCGGATAACTTGGGTAGGGCTTCTGCTGCTGCAAAAGAGAGCTTTTCAAAGATTGAAACTTCCAATGATGTTACTGGAGCTGTTTCACAACTTCAAACACTTCTTGAAGGTGTCGAAATGACTGAAAAACAACTAATAGAGGTATTACAATTTGGGTCTTAGCTGTATCCTCTTTCTTTTCTTATCATGTGTGGAACTTAAAACTCAAATTTATAAAAACCAGACCAGCCATTCATGAATCACCTTTGGGTTCAGCATAGCATTGGTACAGGAATATCTTGGGTACCAACAGTATTTGTTGGCATAAATGGTAGACATTTATGAATAGTCACTTGTATTTCTAACTATATATTTTCAAAAGATATAGTAATGATACTTGTAATATATCATTACAAGGTGATTGCGTTTTTAGTCAGAACCACAGAGTGACACGAATCTTTTCTGAGCACTTCCTTTAAAAAACCATACAAATTACTAACGATAAAAAGTGTTGATCTATTTGTCATATGTGCAAACAAAGTGAATGATAACGCCAAGTAAGAGCACGTCAAAATATACATGATGGAAATTTGCTCGGCAGAGATTTTATCACGAGAATATCTAATGAAAAGCTACCAGGGATGCACTTGCATGGATAAATATTGATGAAAGAATTATAATAATTGTACCATCTTGTACTTAGATTGTGCCATTATCTGCTAATGCTCAATGACAATGGTACTGCAAACACCTGTGTTGTAATCAAACTGGTTTGGTCATCTTTCTATATCTAACATGATTGATCAGACCAACTGATTGAATTCTAGTGTTTCCTTGCAAGTTGTAGTATCATGTAATTGAGTCATCATATGGTGACAGGCCTTGTGATCAACATTTGTTTACCGGTGAAATCACATGCTTGTTATCTTCAGGTATTCAAAAAGTTTGGAGTAGAGAAGTATGATGCTATGAATGAAGAATTTGACCCTAACAGGCATAATGCTGTTTTCCAAGTACCAGATGCTTCGAAGCCAGCAAACCATGTCGCAGTTGTTCTAAAGGTATGCACATTTGCCAGTTTGTATTCCTCTTACTTACAGTGGTCTTAATAAGCCCCTGTTTGGTCCCAGGGGCTAAATCTAAAAAGTAGAGAATTATTTTACAAAAAATAAACAGTTGGATACAGTTTTTTGCATAAGCATCATCTTGGATGCTGACTTTCCTTTATTTGTTTGGAGGATGAATTCCATGGTTGGGATCAAGATAGAGCTTGTATGTATGAGTGTATTTTTTTTTTTTTTGGGTAGTTGGGTGATTTTTTCTCCATTTTTATAATATTTAATCCTTCAGCAATCAAAATCCATGAACTACAATCGACGTCTAGCTCAAATTTTATCATTTTCTCTCGCTATCGTAGTATTCGTTTAGTTGAATTCTCTTCGTGAATTGAGATTTCTTCTAGTTTTATGATTCTGAACTGAAAATAACTTTGCTGGGTATTTTAAATACTTAATTTTTATGCAGGAATTAAATGACTTAATTTTAATATTAACTTGAACCAACCTGATTCTTTATGTTCCTGATGCAGGCTGGATACGTGCTCCATGACCGAGTTATACGGCCTGCCGAAGTTGGTGTGACAGTAGCAGTGGACAATGTGGATGCAGATAAATGATCTGAAGGCTGAGAAAGTCCCTTTACATTGCCTGGCCCCCATACACAAAATATTCAAGCAAGTGCTCATCCCGGAAGAAGACGATGTTCCTTCAATAAGTTTTATGTTCGGTTCCTGCTGCGTTTCTTAGCTAAGATTCATGTCACCAAATGTCGTGAACATCTAGAGGTAGAAATCTAAAAATGTTTCCGTGCAGTACATTCAAGTGTCTACCCACAACACTTCCATTATCTTGTGTCCGGTTCGATGTGCGGCGGAAAATGTAGAGAAACAGCTTTTCTTGGATGTTGATGTTGATGAAGGTAAATTCAGTGACTGAATTGTAATAAAATTTTAAATCTAACAAAGTTTGGGGATCAACTATTATACATATATTAGGATCAGGAGCATTGCAGCTTGGCACAATTGCAAGTTTGGGAAGAGTAAATTTTAAAAATTAAGTGATCAAAACATGTATATTAAGTAGGTAGCAGTTGTAGTTCTACGAATCGTGTGAAGAAAAATTATATTCTATCAGAATTGATTGTAATTTAATCACTTTCCAAACGTGCACTAATAATAAAAATTAATTTGATTTTTATTCGGCGGTAGGTGTAATTATTACACGGATGAAATTAATCTTAGTTATCCTCTTTTAATCAATCATATGAAATTGATACATTATATGAGGTCGGTTTAGACCGTATTAATGAATTAAGAAAAAATGTACCTAATTAAAATGAATACATTTACTCACAAGTAAATAGATGCTGAAAATTTCACTTATAATTAAAGAGTAACTCAAAATTAAAAATTATATTACTTAATTAAAAAAATCATTTATAAACAAAAATTCCATTATAAGTAAAATAGTTCACCTATATGTCTTCTTTGTTGATAAAATATTTAAAACTCTGATCTCCATGGCTCGCTTTTATTATAGTAGTCAATTTTGAGCATGCGTTGCATGTTATTATAAAATATTTTATAAGTACTGTAAAAGTAATATTTGAATATGCATGAATGTAAAATAATTTAGAATTAATTATAGGAAATATATATGTGAATGTTAAATCATTTATTTAATTTTTAATTAAGTAAAATTAGTTGTTAATTAGCATACGTGAATAATGAAATGCATTATTGAATGTAAAATTCTAATTAACTTATAATTAGAATTAATGACATTGAAATGTATAAATGAAGATGGATAATAATTAAATGCACGTGAATGCTAATTACTTGAGAATTAATAATAGGAAATCCATACATTAATTAAAGCGCATAGGTGTAATGAACCTATCAAATGTAGATGTATATTAATGGTAAGTAAATGATTAAATAAATTAAATACATATTGAAAAATGAAAAGTAAGATATTATTAAAATAATTGAATTATAATAAAATTAGAATCGTCCAAAAAATTATTCTCACTTATTTTGATATTTAATAGATTATAAATAGGTGTAGTCAATAAATATAACCCTTTGATACCTCTGATAGAAATTTTGGATGACGAGCACTATCAAAATAAATGGTGTCAGATCTTCTAGTGAGGGCAGAATATGGAGAGATGCCATAAGTGTGAATAATGGATCGAACAAAAGACCTAAGCTTTTCGATGGAAAAAAGTTTGGATTGCTTCTCTTTAACATAATTGACTTTTTAAAAATTGAAGCTAAAATATGAGAGCTTATTGTGTCAAATAGAGTCACTAGATCCATTTATTGCTTAGACGATATTGTCCAAGTTGCCACGTGGTAAAGTGTAAAGAATGATGTACATATAGCATCATTGGACGAGTAATTGCTCGGAAATGAGTCATGATTTTGAGGAGACGTGTTAATGAGTAAAATCCCATGTCGATTATATATGAAATTTAATCAAACTTTACGACTCTTTACAAAATTGACCTTTCAAGACAATTCATATACTTAAAACAACTGCCCATACAGAGTTATATTTCATGCATTCCTATCTCAGCAATGGATATGAATGATAACATACCTTAGCATTCATGACAAACGTCACAAACCATCATTTATAGTAAATGCCTTCTTTTGGTAAGATGGACGAGATTATAATAATGAATAATATTAAAGATTCAAAAAAATTAAGATCCTATTAAACTTTGTCCATTAAATTATACCAACCACGTCTGTCATGTTTAGACCTGATCTTTGTATTTTTGAGCTGTAATCAAATTACAATATGTAATGTCCTAAATTACTTTTCAAGATACAAAAGTCCCCTTGGTATTTTCATGTTTTTTCCCAAATTGAGTGACTTTTTTGGGGAGAAAATGGGTAGATGTTTTATTACAAATTATGTCTCATCCCTCCTTTCATAACGCTGTAAAGGCAAATGCAAAACAAAAGTTAGAGATTTGTAAGCATTCACCAGATTTCCAGGAGTTGTGCCCTACAAAATCGACGTTGGAGTATGGTAAAGCTCTTAATGAATTGGTGATCGGCCAAAAATTTGTCTCAACGGTTACCAAATTTCTGTTCATTGGAATATCTGGCCAAGCTTCAAATAGAGTACTTCCTGATCCTCGAAGCTGAGGTTTCTTATTATCTGCAATGGATAAATTTCATGAAATTAGTCGATTACATGTAACATAGAGTTCTGCAGTACATGGACATATAATTGACTCTCCACTCTCTATTAAGTTACGAAAATGAGTTACTAACCTGATCCAAGATCATCTCGACCGTGTTGGTTTGGGGGATGATAAATGACTGATGATATATGTAGGCAAATATGGCCATAACCATCTGGGTGAATATGAAAAATATGTTAGTTGTTCAATAAATCATCTACACATCTTAAGGAATGATTATGATGATGGATATGGTGAAAAGGGAAAATAAATATCATTTGCTAGGTTGCAACATTAGGGATTGTGTAACTACATTATTTGAAACAGAGGAATTAAAATACACTAGCACCATAACTACTACGGTTAAAAGATCTATTAGCTTGATAACTTCGCAACATCAAGTGAAGAATTTACAGAAATTACGATGACATTTTACTTTAAACTACACTTCCCTATCGCTTAAAGATATACATATCATGGTAATCTTTTTTCAGTCGCAACACGGGTTTTACTTACTGCTTAAAAGAGATCATCAATAAGCCACCTCAGGCATCGGAACAAGAATGTTTGAATTTGAGCGGCTTACCTGGCAATCCATTCTATCTGTGAAACCACCATGTCCAGGAATGATATCGCCAAAATCCTGGAAAGCTATATGTTAAAAAGGAAGAGTTAACGGAAGTAATTGCTTATCCTACTTCAAAAAATTAAATGAATATGCACCTTGATTTTAAAGGCTCTCTTGAAACCACTAGCAAAAAATCCTCCAAAAGGTGCTATAATTGATGCAAATAAACCTAGGCATAAAGCATGCAACTGGATGGGCAAGACCGAGATTTCCTTCCACGGGAACTGGAGAAATTCAATGAAAAATCTATTCAGTATTGACCCTGGTAAGAACTCCGTTACAAAATTTGAACATCGACTTACCAACTGAGGAATCCATGCAGGTAAAGGATAATACTCCGGCTTGAACAGTGGTCCGGGATCACACTGAAGCCAACCAGTTGATAGATCCTGCAGTCATTTCGTAGACAGTAATTCTCCGCAGCTCCATTATTTATTGTTACAAACCCTTTATAGAAAGAATTACCTTTCTTGGGCATGTCAACCATTGAAAACGGCCCAGAATATTTGCAAGCTGCATATCAAATGTTGTAAAATTCCCATAAATACCTATCCACAATTCTGTAACTCTATATGATTATTCTATTTTCAGATCTCGTTTGATAATTTGCCTCTCAGTTTGATTGCATAACTAGTGTAACAAATTTTTCTTTCTAGTTAATTGTAACCCATAAAAGTCTTCCTTTTGTAATTCTTGGACATAACAATCATACAAGTTACATTTTCTTTTTACATTCCTGTCTCAAATTATTTATAGTTTCTAAGTAATAATATGTTTACCAGAAATGCGGACAATATGGTAGCAACAGATGCTCCAATAAACCCTTCTCTGGTCTTCTTTGGGGATAGCTTGATTAATGGTGTTTTACCAAAGAAGAAGCCACAAAAGTACGCAACCACATCATTGACGGCTATAAGGGATGCCGGAAGAAGAAACCTACATAATTAGATGCATTGAAAATAGTTTTAAAAGAATAGAATACAAGTTGATTCTCATTACTAACGGCTCTATGGAATCAAAAATTTAAGCCTGTTTTCGGCTCATGTTTATAATATGTTTATAAATACTCAAGCCACTTTTTATCCATACATTTCAAGGGATTCACCACTCATTTCTATATAGTTATAATTTAAACAATTTATAAACACTTCCAAAACATGCTTAATTTGATGATATACCTTGTATATCAAAGAGACGTTTAAATTAATAATTTCAGAGGTCTATTACCAGAATATTCCTTCGAAAATATTAGCAACAGTGAAAGAGGACTGTACGAAGACGACAATAAGAATCATATGCGTCCATGCATACTGACCAAATTGATACTTGTACATCTTCTTCTTCAAACTAAGAATGAACCACATCATTCCTGTGATAGATACGAGTAAACTTCATATTCTCAAACATCATATGCTGTTAACAGGAACAATAAAAGTAATTGACAGAGGCGCTAAGATGACCAAAATAAAAAATTGATGTCCAATAAGTCTGTGCGAGTATTCAAAATAAACAGACCTGCAATGTATGCAAAATAACAAATGACCATCTGATACTTTATAAGGCCGCTCACGAGCTTATAGAAAAATTTATCTGAAGTCACAGTATTGACGAGCTGTTGACTGAGAATGCGGCCATATACATAAAGCATTGCTGTAAAGAAAAAATGCCTGACACAAAATATTGTACAAAATTACAATAGTAAATAGATGAAATCTATTCTTGAAAAATTAGGAGCAATGCAGGAACTTTGAGTGGAAAGTTTTACAAAAAATACTGGGCTTTTCTTACCAATTGATAAACTTAAATCCTGGAAGACGCTTATCTTCGTGAGCTCTTCTAAGTAGATGGAACAGCTCAGATGCCATGAATATTTGGATGACAACTACCATTGCACAAATATAAAGATGGCCCAAGTAAAGAATCAGTATGACACTCCCAAGCATCCACAACGATGAAAATGTGCGAATCCGCATAGATCTGTATTTGTTTTGATCATTAACCAGTAAGAGGCTTCCATTTAATTTGCTTATATCAGGAACAACCTGGCAACAAATATGAGAGCTGCATTTTCTAAGTAAAAGATACCTCTTTCAGTTGACTTCATTTAGCTCCAAGAAAACCATTCAAATCACATGCAAAAAGAACTCATTTTACAAGCTTTTGGATGAACAGAATGCCTCTCCCCTTCAATCCCCAACCCTCCCCAGATCATAAATAGTATATTTTTAGCGCTCTGAGCCATTTAGAGCATAAACAGATCGTGGTCGAAGAATGATTCCACTAATATAAATTACCAGTCATAGATGTCAAGTTGTGTTCCTCTATATTCATCAATGTACATCATCAGAGAAGGCACGATAATAACCTTACTAAGTTTTCATGTCACCCAAGTCGGACCAGAAAAATAAGAATAGCCATAAAATGAGGGTAACTAAAGCTCAAAATAGAGAGGTCGAAGCTGTAGAGCTCAAGGCATGAGGCGGCATAGTCACCTTAATAGTTCAGATTGACAGGTGAGAAACATATGGAGCTCAAGGCATCAGGTGGCCCTGTTCCCTAAGTACTTGTGTAAACATATATTAGATGTTTTTCCACATATATGCAAGAAGATACGGCAAATTTACTTAACAGTTCAGAACCCTCTCTGCCCAACTGCAGAAAGGAAATTGGGTATACTCACCTCGTGTGAGTGCCAACGTCTTCGATGACGAATTCGACCAGTAGGTGTTGAAGGTAAAGGGGGACTTTTGCTCTTCTGCATTGTACTTACTTTACTCTTACTTTAAATAACTGAACACAGCTTGCAGTAGTATGTCAACAAAGTGGAAAGGGGCAGAAGTTGTTTTATATAAGACATTCTTGCGAGAATCTTGGAGTGCTCAGGTTGTTATCAGCTGATAAGAATGAAATAAATAACATGTGAGATTGATTAAAAATTAAGAAAACTATAGTGATGTTTGTTCAAACTAAATAGTAAGAAAAAAAACACAGAAGAGCAAAAGAAGACAAACTTGCACTATTTTGCAAATTACAGCAAGTATTGTAGGCTAATCACTCTTGCTCACAGAAGGGCTCGGGTATTATTACATCAGTACATAACCAATACTCTCATGAACGATCAAAAAATCATATTTGACAGTGTAATGTTCAATTCAAGGAGTATTAATCTCTGATCAATGTAATTCATATGCTTTAAGTGAATTAGATCAAGTTAATGGTGTTTGACTAAAAAGGTATACCTGTTTAAAAGATCACAGGTCGATAGCTATTTATTAGAATTTTATGAATGAGGCATATTAAGTCGGGTAGCAAAATTCACACAAAGCCTAATGGGGAAACTCAACTCCTAGCAATTTTTCTCTCCTCTCGGATTGTGTTCTACATGGTGCCGCTATGTTTACAGAGAATCTAAAACTAAACTTTGATATCCAGTGAACAATAGAGTTGTTATGCTGAGACGCCATCGTGTGTATCAACTAAAATAGAAGAAAAATATAAGAATTTGAGCTTTTTTAAAACTTCAACTCCCTTGAAGGCTTTGTCACAATTATTTTCTAAAAAAACTAGGCCCTTGTTTGACAACCATTATTTGGGTAAAATGAAGTTTTGAATAATGATTTTATTGAGAATGCGTGGTTAAAAAGTAGGAAATTTTTTTTGATTTGCGTGTAGAATATTTTATTAAGTGAACATGGAGTTGAAAATGAGTACGTAAAAAATAGAGTTTTGAAATAATGGTGTCAAACAAGGGCTAAATGTGGTAGAATATACTATTATATCCTAAATGGTCCACTTTGCAACACTACATTTACGAAAACACATTCAATATCTTGGATAACAATCAGGGAAAATTTTAGAAATGTACGTAAACTAGAGTTTACACAAGTAATAGATAATAATAACTTGAAGCACGTGATTATTATGCTTTCCTTATAATAAAAGTTCCCAGGGGGCGGGGGGGTATTTTTAGTTAATTTATATGTCATTTTTTTCCTTTTTCTATTAGTTCTCTCTCCCTAAAGTTAAGATTCGAAGAGTATCCTAACATTGCAAGGCCCACCAGCATCAGATACCAAGAATTAAAGGCTTAAAAGTCCCAAGGAGACAGAAATGAGCAACAAGCAATTCCCAAACTCAATAAATAAATCTTATCGTGCGTTAGATTTATTCCTAATACCCGTTAACACGTCTACAAATTACTTAAAATTCAATACGCATTCCAATATACACCGATCAGGTACGATTCAATATAAATTGGAAGAGTGTATCCTCACACACGGGAAACGTGAAATGATCTCCAGGCATTCTAATCGCAATACGATTGAATTGAGACCAAATTTAGTCAATAAAAACAATTGGAAGAATTAAAGATGGAGCAAACAAGCAAAATGAATTCGGAAAGAAGATTACCTTACGCAAAAATTTGTGGATAATTGTTTGTTCATTGAACTCCGATACAAACGGGCAATTGAGAAATCATATCATCTAATGTTATAATGTAAGAACCAGTGTTTAAGCATTCAAGTTTCACTTCTAAATTTTTTTTTTGGATCAACGAAATTGACGGAAAAGGCGGGAACGTGTAACGTGAATGTCCTTCTCTAACACGAGAGAACGGAAAAATAAATAAATAAATAAATAACAAAGGAGATTTTCATGGGTACGTTTGACCGGGCTATAAGGGCCGCCCAATTTTTTTTTTTTTTTTAAGATATAATCAATTTTGAAGTAACGGAAAGAATATGTGATTGAAAATAAAAGAAATATTTTTGAGTTGTGTGTAATATTATTTCATTAAAAAATATGTGGTCGAAATGAAGATAGAAAAAAAAATATTTAAAAAAAAATGAAGATCAAACAAGGTGTAAAAAAAGTTTTCTGTAATAAATTAATTATTATTTTTAATCTATGAACCCTTAACGATAAATATTATTTTTGGTAAACGGATTGAGTGACTGCTCATTTTGAGATAATTCTTGGATCGAGTTAAGTTCACTTTTTTTTCTTTCAACTGGTTCAGTTGAATTTCGATTCGTTTGAACTTGTCAATGGCTCGTTTTGACTTGTGAGGTCCACGAGCTCTAGGTCATGTATCTTGACTAATTCGTAGTGTCGATGAGTTCGGGTGTTTACCAGTCAAGTTGAGCCTACACGATCCATTGTCATCTCTAGAGGCATTGATGAATAAAATACGGACAAGAGTTTTACAAATTGCATCTATTCCTTCCGCTCCACACCACCACATAAAGCTTCATTCTTGACAAAGATAGATTCCCAGGGTGTCTTTCTAATCTGAAAATAGACAGATTCCTTGTATGATGGTGCTATTGGATTCTCTCCAATATCTTACACATGTAATTGTGTGTGTATGTGTGTGTGTGTTTTTTTTTTAAATCCATGTGATGAAGTTTGGGTTCATATTGTCAAAAATAAAAAATAAAAGTTGGGTCACAATATTTAAATTTTAAATGGCCAACATGATACAATTTATTTTGAATTATATAAAAAATAGACAGAATCGATTTAAGTTTTTTTCCTAGATGAGATTTTCAGTGTAAAAGATGGTTTAGAAACTTTTATATAAAATTTTTACAATTATTTGAAAATATAAGAGGAGAGAGAATAATAAAAGAAAAGATCAACCCAACCTCGAGTTCACTCGAAAGATTTAAAGAATGTTTTAGAATTGTTTATAAATGATTTTGTTCGTAAATAAGTAATGGACAAATAGGCAGTATTTATGGATCCCATGAGCCAAACACATACTTAGCCCTATTTGAAAAATATTATTTCAAAACTGTTTGATTCTCATACTTATTTTTAACTACACTTAAGTAATAAATTCTTTTTGCACTCAAATCCAAAAATTTCCTTTCTTTTTAATTATATTCTCCAAAAAATTACTATTCAAAACTTCATTTTCCCTCTATAATAATGTGTTTTTTGAGAAAAATATATTTTAGAATAGTGATTTTTTTTTAAAAAACGTTGTTAAAAAATGAAAATTTTTGAATTTATGTATAGCATTATTCTATTGCTAAAATGTATGATTAAAAATAACAGAAATGAAAATATATTTAGGATAAAACGAATTCCAAATAGTTGGTCAAGATAATGGACGTCAAATAGGGGCTTAATTATGAATATAATAAATTCTAATTTCAGAACAACTTTTAATTTTTGTTTTTTTTTATCATATGGACTTGTCTATTTGAACCGATGTGTGTCCCAAAAATTAAAATAATTTTTTTTTCTATTTTTACTTTTTTAAACAAATCAATGTAAAAAAAAAAACAAAAGTTTTAAACATGTCTGAATAATTTTCAATCAATCGGTCAAATATTAATTCATGTTAACTTACATCAAAATATTTGTATCATAGCCAATCATAGTTCATATCATAAAAAGTAAATGGTGAGGCTATTAATTGACAAAAAGTAACATGCAATGTTGCCTAAAAGTTGGTTGATTGGGTGTATAATTTATTTAATCACGGGACAAATATTCATAAATAAAAGGAGATTCGGAGCCTTAGAGCCTCGCACCCTATTTTTTAATAAAGAGATGCGAATAATGTAATCTATTTACAAAAATTAGTATTTTATTGTAATCATTACCTTCCCAATCATTTTACAATTTACATAACTTTACATTGCTAATTAAAGGGTCGTAAACTTTTTTGAATAGATTTTGTGAAAAGTAATTTTTTTGCAGAATGTGTTCAGAAATAGTGAAAGTTATTGGTCCACATATAAAATTATTTTATCGAAAAAATATATAGTTAAAATAAATTTCAAATAATTTTGTACCAAACACGAGCTTAATAGGAAATGTCCATCATTCAAATGTATCCATTTCTAATTTTGTAAGTATACTTTAAATAGCGATAAATCGATAGCTAACAGATTCCTCTTAAAAATATTGGACTACGAATATTTCCATTTTCTAACTAACTCAATTGAACTCAATTAATAGTTAAAATTATGATTGGATTCTTCAACCTTTTACATAGTGTAGAGTCTCAACCTTCAAAAGTAAGATTCCGAATTACTCAACTTACATAATTCTATGAATTTAAATCATAAGATCGAGCGCAACTTCACATGATTTAAAGCTTGAAGGCAAAAATGTCAAATTACTTAATATTGTTCTCCAATTCAACTAAAAGTCGTGTATGTTATTCAATTCAACTAAAAGTTGTACGATTTTAACGTCTATATTGATGATTTCAGTCTTGGTCAAACGAAAATTGGGAGCTAGTCAAACACAAAGGGTAAAAACGTCATTTCACTCAATTAGCACAGTGTCATGTTCAGTAAATAATTCCATAAGCACGGGTGAAAAATCTACACTAAAGATCTTTCACTTTTCACTATAATAATAAAGCTAAATATATTTAAATAACATTTTTAATAATTAGACTACATCTTAATTGTACGAAAAGTTCGTAACTTTTATAAATTATATTTAAAAGTTCTTTTGATAATATTTTTATTCTCAAATTAATATAAATTATTTTTGATTATGTTTTCTCTCGAAAATTTTATTTAAAGTAAAGTAAAAAGACTCATTTGTCCATTATATTTCAAAATAAGTAAAATGCAAAATTGCGACTAATGAATGAAATATTAAAGATGAGAATGCGACGATAAAAAAAACAAAAAAATTAAGAATAAATAAAGCTTAACATGTGATGTGAACATAATAAATTGGTCAGAGACGACGACGTATATACCGGTCCCATACACAACGCTATCATAACGTTTTCTCTTCTAGATATATCCCTTTCTCTGTCCTTTTGCTTCGGATTTTCCACTCTCACTGTCAACACACACACACACACACTGCAGCGAAGAGAGGATAAAAAATAAATTCCATCAGATCTGAGTATACGATTTCTCGAAAACCCTATCTATTAAGTACGATCTGGTTAGCATTTCTCTTCATTGCAGCTTTTTCTTTGATTTTCGTGAAAAAAACATAGAAATGTGTGCATATTGTGATGTGATTGCTTGTTGAGTATATTTGTTTTGACTTGATTGAAATGGTTTTGGATTGAGATCCGAGTGTTGGGAAGTGGTTTTGATACTCGTCTTTAGTAAATGTAGTGTGTGGTGGTTCTGGATTTATGTACATTTTGTGTGAATATCAGGGTTTAATTGAGTTTTTTATTTACTCGAGGGTTTTTTTGTCGAACGGTATTTTGGTGGGATGTGTTGCTTGATAATTTGTTTTTAGCTGTTGAAATAGTCGACCCGTGCTTGATCTTGTCTTCTCCGTTTCTGTGGGTGTTGTTGAAGTAGGAGGAACGTGGATTAAATTATCTTTCCCTCTTTTTTTAGTTCAAGTGGGAACAGAAATTCCTTTGAAATATTTATCGGTTTCGGATGTTTCTATCGGATTTGGAAAGTGTGTCCTTGTTTGGAAGTAGGATCCCAACTACAAGGATCTGAAATTGATTACACATGATTATGTGGAGTTTAATTGGTGTTTCTGATGGTAAAGTAGTGAGTTTTTGCCAAATCTTATGAATCCCCTCGGCATTGAAGTTTTTCTGTAGTGAATTTTCATCTTGTCCCATTTTTCGATTTATGTTTTGCGGATTAGTAGATGAGTCTGAACTTTTACCTCGTTGCAATATCTTGATATTCATTTGAATTTTGGAATGTTTAATTTATTAATAAAGCGCTCTTGAATTGCTATGCTCTGTGCTAGATATGCTTAAAAGTGATCATCTCTGGTCATATAGTCATATAGAAAGAATGGGACTGAATTTAAATCTTCTTTCAGATTTCCTTCTAGCCATAATAGATGGCAGCTGTAGACGATGAAAATTCTCTTCTTGGACAAACTAGTTGTGGATCTTTACTTCGACAATTGCAGGCAAGCCATTTTTGAATTTTATTGGATTTACAATCTCTCTCTATTCAGCTACTAGCATTCCAGTACTTGTCATGGGCTGACAGAAAGGAATACTTGTTTTCATGCAGCAAATTTGGGATGAAGTTGGCGAGAATGATGAGGAACGGGATAAAATGCTACTTCAGTTGGAGCAAGAGTGCTTGGATGTGTACAAGAGAAAGGTCGAGCAGGCTGTGAAATCCAGGGCACAACTTCTGCAGACATTGGCTGATGCTAGAGTTGAACTAACCAATCTCCTATCAGCACTCGGAGAGAAGACATATGTTGGAATTGTAAGTAACTGGCATCAAATTATTCGGGGAAGGCTTTGGGATATGCGGAGCTGTAAATGATGATTAGGATTGGAGTAGAGTAAAGCTTTCTAAAGTGTATTTTAACACCGTATCTTTTTTAACTTGTACCTTATTTGTCTCTTTTTGGTCTTTTTTTCAGCCTGAGACTACCTCGGGAACAATTAAGGAACAACTTGCAGCTATAGCTCCTGCATTGGAAAAACTATGGAAATTGAAGGAGGAAAGGATTAAAGAATTTTCGGATGTTCAGTCTCAAATACAAAAGATATGTGCAGAAATTGTCGGGGACAGCAAGCACTCGGAGAGTCCAGCTGTTGACGAGACTGATCTATCCCTGAAGAAATTGGATGAATTTCATGCTCAGCTCCAAGACCTTCAAAAAGAAAAGGTAGGGTCTTTTATCTTACTATGGGTTAGTTGCTACAGTTGTGCTGATTTGTAATATTCTTTTTTCTTGATATTGCAGAGTGAAAGGTTGCACAAAGTTCTTGAATTTGTGAGCACTGTACATGATCTTTGTGCTGTCCTTGGCATGGACTTTTTTACTACTGTCACTGAAGTGCATCCAAGCCTGAATGACTCAACAGGCGTACAATCTAAAAGCATAAGCAATGACACGCTGTCTAGATTGGCGAAGACTGTTTTAGCGCTTAAGGAAGATAAGAAACAGAGGTTACAGAAGGTACCTACTAAAATTCCAAGCTGATCCTTGTGAGAGAAGTTGATACAGATGTTCACCTGCATAAGCTGAACTGTTTTAATCTTACGCCATCAGCATGTTCTCAAATACTGTAGAAAACTTCACTTCATGTAAATCGTACTCCTACCCTTTAAAAATATTTTAGCAGTGCAATTGGATCTTTTAGTGCAGCAGAATCAGAGTCCTATGGACAACAAAGAATGCAAAACGATGTTTATTATCTAAATATTGGGAAAACAACGATTTTAACACTCACATAGTGTAGGATACATTCACAGGATAAGTGATTACAGTCAAGTCTAACTATTAGTTAAATGATTTTATCCATTATGTTTTTAATAGGCTTTATTGAAGTTCTCGAGGGATTATAGAGAAGTAACTGGACTATTGTAAAGGAGATGCTTATTGTCGTAGATTCCTCTTTACTTGGCCTTCATATCTTTTTGCTTTTTACCAATGCAAGGAATTTGGTTGACATACTTGTTGCTTTGAGGTTCATCTTCTCCATGCAAACTAAAGTTGTCTTTTGACTTGTGTGCTTATTTGCAGCTTCAAGAATTAGCAACTCAGCTAATTGATCTTTGGAATTTAATGGACACACCCGAAGAAGAACGAAGCCTATTTGACCATGTTACTTGTAATATTTCAGCTTCAGTGGACGAAGTTTCCATACCTGGGGCTCTTGCCTTGGACCTCATTGAACAGGTTTCTGGAGTTCTGTACTATTTGAAAGTTAAATTCGAGTGTACAAAATTTTTTTTGTTGATTAGTCAGTTAAATTCGTGTGTACAATGCAATTGTGGTTAATTTAGTCATCTCTGCATTTGTGAAGGCCGAAATAGAAGTTGAAAGGCTTGATCAGCTAAAAGCTAGCAGAATGAAGGAAATTGCTTTTAAGAAGCAGGGTGAGCTAGAAGAGATATTTGCTCGAGCTCACATAGAGATTGATACTGATGCAGCCCGAGAAAAAATTTTGGGACTCATTGATTCAGGAAATGTCGAGCCTGTGGAATTATTGGCTGACATGGACAATCAGATCACGAGAGCAAAAGAAGAGGCTCTGAGCAGAAAGGATATACTGGATAAGGTTGAAAAATGGATGTCAGCTTGTGAAGAAGAAAGCTGGCTTGAAGACTACAATAGGGTAATTATATTTCTATCCCCAATTCACTCTATGCCATTCTAAATCTTAGGTGCATGTAGGCAGCACTTGTAAACTCAGAAATTTATTGCTCAAAAGTCTTCACAAACAATATAGAAATGTTGGAAATTAATTTCTGTATCTGTGACGGCAATGTTTCTAGTCACATTATTTTTTTAGGCTAAGGCAGCCTTAAATTGTGCATATTTTTGTGACAATTTGATAGATATGAGTATTCTAATTCAATTATGTATACTTTTGTGACAGTTCATTAGATATGAGTAATCTAATTTTTGGTCCATGCAGTCTGCAATATTCCCCACTTGCGTGTAATTGAACTGTATTGATTTAGGGTTTAAACTTGATAACCTGTCCAGAATATAAATTAAAAAGCTTTTGCTAGTGGTTGAACGTGATAGTTTCTCCTTTTGAGAAATTGGGTGTGATCAGTCAATTTAACTTCTTTACCATGACATGAATAAGGGGTTGGGGAGGAATGATAAAGAGATTGGAAGCATCTTTATATATTGAATCACTATTAACTTCCTGGTTCCTTCTCTTGCAATAATTTATGTTATGAATCAATGAATTCTACATCATCTCTTGTAAACTAAATCTTGCTATTGAAATTGAAATTTTTTGTTGCAAGTAATTCTTTTGATTGGCTAGTTGTTACAAAAATGGCATGAAGATGATCTTGCACTGGTATATCGTGCCACTGATGTTGCATTAGTGAAACAGGATGAGAACAGGTACAATGCCAGCAGAGGTGCACACTTGAATCTGAAGAGAGCTGAAAAGGCACGGATCTGGGTCAATAAAATTCCGGGTATGTTCCAAACTATGAAATATCTTTCCGTTCAAATCGATTTACATAATAGGTAGCTGATCTTGTGAAAAGGGGATTAGAAGTTTACGTCTGAAAATACCTTTCACGAGTCATGTTCTTGGAGTTATTGATTTTTTAATTTTAATTTATTTTTTTGGCTATTGTAGCTCTTGTTGACACCTTGATTGCTAAAACTCGCGCATGGGAGCAAGATCGTGGTATGACATTCACATATGATGGCGTTCCTCTCCTTGCCATGCTAGATGAATATGCAATGCTCAGACAAGATAGAGAAGAGGAGAAAAAGAGGTTGAGGGTAAGAGTCTGTCCATTACTCTGGGAAAAATCTGTGTGGAAAGCCAATCCTTGGAAGTGGAAGCAAGTTACCCGTGTCAATCATTAACTTTATTTACTGCTTGCTTTATTCCCGTGTCTGTTCCCTGAATTCTGTATACTTCACAGGATCAGAAAAAGTTCCACGATCAGATGAGTAAAGAACAAGAAGCCATCTTTGGTGCAACACCGAGCCCGGCACGACAACTTAGTACCAAGAAGGTGGTAGGTCCACGAGCCAATGGAGGCACCAATGGTACTGCGAGCAGACGTCTTTCTCTTAATGCTCATCAAAATGGTTCCAGATCTATAAATAGAGACGGGAAGTCCAGACCAGTTGCTCCTGTGAACTATGTCGCCATATCAAAAGAGGATGCATCATCTCACATTTCTGGGACCGAGCATATTCCGAGTACGCCATAAGTATTTGAAAATAGGAGTATCTGTCTTCTTGTTATTTGGTCATCAGTGTAGTTTCTGTAGGACAGTTGTTTGGTATGTGAGTGATTTAGAGTAGAAACTGAATCTGCTGTATGTCTTGTATCAAGGTTAACGAGTTCTTTAAACCAGTGTGTGGCACAATCAAGCGCATGAACCGAATTGGCTTTCAAATTGACGATGGCAGTGATGATCATGGCCTCAGTTGATGCCCTTTGGTTGTATGTTGTCGTATAGTTTGTAATGATATCAGAGGTCAGGCATTAAATAAGTGCTGTGTACATTTTAAGCTGCTTTGCAAAAAATTTTAACCGTGGATTAGTTAGATAAATGCTCATTTGCAGCCTTCACCAGAGAGAGTTACTGAAGCACATTAGGCTAACAAGTAGTAAGATTTGCATTTGTGGATCTGGCATATGGACTAAAGATCCATGCAAGGGAAGTTTGGTCAAGTAGACCTCAAATTCAGTCTCTACCGATTGACCCACTCCTTGTTAGTGTTGGCTTATATGGTGGTTCTACTTAGGGTCAACAGTTCTCACTTCTGCTCATGATGAACTAGTGTCCTTCTTAGTAGAACCGTTGGGTGGTAGCTAAATCGAGGACATGGTCGGTACACAATATTTGAACACGCATACTTAAAAGGAGAAAAAAAAGTTCAACCTTAGTACTTGTTTGGTATTATGCACCAAACTTATACATAGAAACACCGACGTGAGCATTTGGTTAAACCAAATCATTTTAAGTGCTCCCATAATGGTGATAACATAATTGATAAGGTTGACAATATTGAGGTGGAAAAAGTAACTGAACTATTGTCTATTGCACAATATAATCTAGCCTAGTACTGGATATATTTGATATGCAGTATATAGTACAATCTTTTGTCTTGTTTTTCTACTTAAATATCTGTTAGTAGTGTACAGACCACTTTAGTGAAATTGCTGTCCAAATAATTTATATATTAATTTTTTTCTCATATTTAATATTTTAAAATGTTACACGTTCCTTGTTTAAATGAAACTATGTGGAGACAAGGCCTCTATATTAAGGCCCTTGTTTAATGGTTATTATTTGACAAAAATAAAGTTTTTTGAGTAATGAATTTTTAGAGGTGGTGTGGTTAAAAAGTAAGAAAAAAATATTAGTTTATGTAAAGAATATTTTATTATGTGAATATCTGATTAAAAATGAATATATAAAATAAAGAATTTTGAAATAAGAATTATAAAGAGCAAGTAGTAGATTAAGATAATGTCAAAACCCGCATTCAATCTTGAAATGAGTAACCTCACATCTTTTAAAAAGTAAAAAAATATTCTTGATGCTAATTTTTTTTAAATGTGTTTGGATAAATTTTTAAAGTGCTTTATCTGATTAAAACAACTTTCAAAAGAAGATGATCTAAGAGCTCCATTGGCAGAATTTTCACTGTAGAAATGTTTCGTGGAAAAACTACTTTTGCTCGAGATATTTACTTTTGGTTTTGGATTTATCCGGCAAAATCAACTGTGTATAAAATGTTGTGCTCATGAATCAAACAAATTTAAAGCAATTTGGTACATTAGACTGAAAAAAAAAATTTAAAAACAAATGTATTTTTTACATGTATTTCTTAATTATGTTCAATCCCAATATCGAACACAACCTCAAATCCTCGGATTTCAACAATAACCTCAATAGCCAAGTCCTCGGATCTCAACAATAACCTCAATTGCTCCAAAAACGACGATAACTCCAATGTTTTGATATCTTGGTGAATATTATCCCATACGTGACCGAATAGTACAATGATAAGATTTTAACTTATTTTAATATATCCAATAAGACACTTTTATGGATTATCTTCTGTCACAAACAAAAGCAAAATCAAGTGGACTTCCATAAAAATTTAACAAACTAAATCATCATGGATGGAAGGGAAAACCTGCCTGTCACATTCACATCAAATAATCTTGTGATCTAGATCCTAATCACCAAAAAAATGGCATTGAAGCAGTTCAATCTGAATCCCTAACGAAGAATCAATTACAAATTATAACTAAAGCTACATATGGTACACAAAACTGAACTTGAGAACTGTTTCTTCGTATGCTGCAACCAGCTACCTGTCAAGAACAATTTCTCAGGTTACAATCATTTGCCAGATTAATGGTGAAGGTTAGCAAGAGACGTAAATTAAGTAATGAACACAAAGCGCACGTAAAAATGGAACAATCTTAACAAGCAGTAAAGCTAAACAATGCATTTTTTATTTAGCCCCTATTTGTCTCACTTTAAAACAAAACTCTTAATTCTCCTACTTACTTTCAACCACACATTCATAAAATAAAATATTTTGCATGTAAATCCAAAAATTTTTATTACTTTTTAACCACACACTTCAAAAAAAAACTATTCAAAACACCGTTTTTTTTAAAATAATGATGCCATCAAACAAGGGCTTAATCTCACGTGGGGTATAATGGTGGATAAGTTTGAGAAAACGCTTGTATTCAAACCATTTCATGATATTAGCTATCCTAGATAGCACATCACTAATAGTTTCTCTACATTTACGTGCTCCTTATCCACATCTTGGAGGAGATGTGATTGGAACCCTTCGACAGGCTTCTGCATTTTGTGGAAGAGCTTTTTGAGAAAGCTATGTTAGGTTAGCTTCCTCAAAAAGCACTTACGTCTCGACAAAGCACTTCCAGAAGATTATCCAAACAGGTTCAAAAAGAGTTCCTTAATCTCAGAAGTAGCTTTTGACTTTTCAAAAGTCATGCCAAATAGGCCCTTTATGAACTACACAAAAGATGCAATTAATATCGGCAAACATATTTTCTATTGAACAAGTAAAAATGCAAAGAGATTCGTTCAAAGAAAATAATAACTAGTACATTAAGGATGGAGTTTCAGACACAGAAAGACCCTGCACCTGATTAAACTGTTACTGAACAGGGCAGCATCCATGTACTGACCTATGGTATGCCTAACCAGTAATTAACAGGAAATGTCACGGAACAACCCTTTTGATTCATCATATATCCATCTGCAAAAAGAAACATAGAAATGAATATAGTTATTAGATAGATTAAAGTACTAAAGAACAGAGCAGACAGAAAAAACATTTGTCAACCACACATCAATCCTACACAGAAAATATGCAACTGGAAAGTAAATAGAATGCAAACTCAATGGACGCACTTGCACAGATAAAGTGGAGGTAAACGACGGTTTGGCTGTGGTCTTAAATGAGTTCTCCTTTCACTTTCTTCAGCAAACTTTCTTGGTGGAAGGACTTCACATGGGCTTTGTATTAGGCCAGCCATTAATGTGCTATCACGATTAGATACGCAAACCTGTAAAAAATGCATCAAGAAATAAATAATTGTGAACTCTCCGTTGTAAACTGCAACCACACATGTAAGTTGTAACAAGAATATACAACGAGCGCCAGTTTGGCCCTCATTATTCCACATTATAATGAGAGGAATAGTAATTTTTTAGAGAATATGTGATTAAAAAGAAGGAAATTTTTTTGGGTTTACGTCTAATAGTATTTTATTGGAAAATGTGTGGTTGATAAGAAGAGAAAAAAAAATGAATTATAATTTAATGGAGGTCAAACGGGAGCTGTAAATGACCCAAAGATGCAAGATGACATTTGATTTTCAAGTGACCTGGAGCACATTAAGCCCCTGTTTAGTCCCCATTTTCTAAAACTAATTTTTCCTCAAAAATAATTTTCAACTACACATTTCTTGGGATTTACAACTTTTTAACCTCGCGTTTAATCAACTTTTATTAAAATTTACTAAAACTCTTATCTTTAACTAAACCAAAGAGGAGCTAAGAGAAGGCAAAAAATAACGAATGAAAAATGTGCAAAAAGATAAATGAAAATAATTCAGACACCAATGAACATTTTAGTTTCATAGAAAATAAGCTTCCTATCTTATCGTATACACATCTTTTCAGATTTATCATATATAATAAAACTACACTATACAAACAAATCAGAAGGTATCTACATCTTTCAATTTATCAATTAGCATAACAAAAGGTGACACCAAAAACCAATTTAATAACGTGCAACATTTATGAAGTGCCTTCTAATTTAATTTTACACCATTTACCTACAAACCCACTATTGCCTCCATCCTTAAAGTATAATGTAGTCCTAGTCTCGACTCAGGTCCATCTTTAAGCAGACGTCGAAAATCCCAAATAGATGCTATTCTTACAAAAGTCAACTATTTGTCATCCAAGTTAAGCCACCAAAAATCTTTATCACACTTGAGCAGATTTCAGTCCAAAAAAGGTTACTTATTATTGTCAAGAGTTATCGATAATTTTGATAAGCCTCCTTCAAATTTTTGCCAAATGCAAGGGCGATGACTGAAGTAAACCAATATAATACAACTAAGAGCAAAGTATTTGATAAGCAGCCTAAAGTCTTAGCACCAGTAATATTCTTGACATTCAAGGCACACCAATAAGAAATTTTTCCATGCTTTAGCTTATCTCAGTTCAAAAGAGTTACTTGGTATCTCCAAATCTATTAATGATGTTGTGTTGTCTTGAACTTTCTGAAAGATGCATGGTCAAAAACTTAAGTAAAACCAATACTCTTCAGTTAAATATACAAAGGTACTTGCATGCCTGAGTATCTGAACAATTAAAACCACTAAGATACCCACATCATAATGGACACAAAAATGCACATGAGAGCCACTACTCTATGCAAACTTCACAATGTGATTAATGATGATTTGGGTGGGTTTATATTTAATTTTATGTTCATACATCATTGCGTTTGGACTAAAACATTCCAAAAAAGGATAAACATAATTCACCTCACTGCTTTCTAGGCCACAAGGGCGGCCAACAGCCTCAGGCAAATCACCAGGGAAGTAACACCGATTTACTGTTACCCACTTTGCTCTCGTGTTATTATCCTCCCACATGGCCTGCAGCATAAAAACAAGTCACTAAATGCCTGAACACCAGGGCAACATAGTTTAGCAAATCATTCTTTCTACTTGCAACTAGGAACATTTACAGCAACAGTTTTCATTGGTGATAACTCAGTCTGATCGAGGTATCATAAAAAAAGTGCGGCAAGGCATACAGAAAACAGCTGCAAATGGTATTCAAATATCCAAACCAAACATGCATGATCAATCACAATGCTCAAAATGATAATATCACATCCCAAGGATTGGCAAGTCAGACTAGTAAGGATTTTTGTGGAATCAGACAACCTACAACAGATGCTACTTTAGATTCCCTCCAGTCCATTCTCTGGGTAGGTTATGGGAACATCTGAGCCATTGCATGAGAGCGAGGGGTATATATCAAATTCAAAATATTAAACCAGTAAACACTTTCTGCTAACATTTCCATCTTTTACCATGAATGCTCGAAAATGGATCAACGTAGGACACAAAAATTTGAGGAAGACAGACCTAGTTCTGTGTGTTCCAAATTAGTTTATAAGATGAAAGTGCCTGAAACATTGCTCAACTATAGCCACCTTATTGAACTCTGGCTAAGAAAGTAGCAATTGACTCAAAAAAAATTCTTCAATGTGTGATTGGAAGACATCAATTAAAAAATTATCCCACAAAACCTTAAATGCAAAGAAAGATTGCTCACCTGAAGCTTAGAAGGGATCAGCCTATCATTGTCAAAGCGAATAAGAACATACTCCTGAACTTTATACATATGCCCATTGATGTAGCAAGACTGATAATAGGTTTTCTTATCCACAACTTCCATTATGTCGCCACCCCAATATACAGCATGCAAGCCATCTGGTGCAGAAGTATTGTGCTCTGTAACTCCAGTACTGGCAGTAGTTTCTGAAGTATTTTCTCGTACAACTTCATCCTTTAGTTGATTTAAGTTATTGTTGGAAGTTTCTTTACCATGAGATTCTGTCAAATCCCTAAAGACATGATTTTCAAGAGATTGATTTGGTGAACTTACTTCATTGCTTGCTGGCCTTAGGCCACTATCTTGAGCGTCACCAGGAGCTCGTGAGTTATCAGATAAACTGGGAACAGCGTCTGACTTTGCAGGAGGATCTGATATGAATTCAATCACTTTCCCATCACATGATTTTTCAACTGATAAGTTTAAAGGAGTAACACATGCAGCATTTGAGGTTTTCATCACATCATTTGGGCAAGTTCCGGAAGATTTGTCCTCCATCTTTGCCTCACTCGATATGATACCATTCCCTCGCGCTCCTTTAGCATCGTCCACTTTTGTTCCAGACACTTGATTAATATAATTACTTTCAGTGGTATCAGCAGCAACATTTTGAACGGAAGTGTTCCCATTGACCATGACCTTACCCTGACTGATCTTCTCATATGAAGCCTCAACCTTTTTAGTTGAAGTTGATGTAACAGCTGCTGCATTGGACGGCATCTTTGGTGTATTAATGTTTCTCATGACACGACCATACTTGGGGGGTATAGGTTTCCCATTGCTTAGTGACAAGCACTTTCCACAATGCCACTCTCCTCTAGGAACTCCCTTTTGATTAGTTGTCTGGAGGCATTTTAAGTGAAACCCTTTCTCACAAGCATCACAAACAAGTAAACTGTCTATCTCTGTAAGGGTAGCCATGCAAATCTGACATGTCAATGCCTTGTTCATGTAATCCCTAGAAGGAGGCTTACAAGGAGGACACTTTGGATCCTGAGACTGAAATAATTTCTGAATGATCTTACTAATTTCAGCATGTGGATTACTCAATGAAGGAGTCTGAACGGAGTTCGTGCCTTGTAAAGTCTGATGTACCCTTAGTGGTCCAGTAATTGTCTGAGTGACAACTGGCCTGGGGGTTGCTTGAGGGGCCAATCCAGACCTACCATCAACAACTCCATCTTTAACAGACAAATTCACTGGCACCTTAGTATCTAAACAAATTTTAGCTGATGAGCCAGACTGGGGTTGCACAGACCAAGTTGGAGTTCTCACGCTTGAGTTAGCAGTGTAATTTACTGCAGTGTGAAAGAGTACAAAAAATTGAAGGACCATAAAAAAGGTAAAGAAAAATCAGTAGACGGTAACGTAGTATGGCCAATTCCCATAAAGAGAATTTCATGGCACGGAATAGACTTTAAACGGATAATTATACTCTTCACATCGTGAAAGAATACAGAATTTGAAGGACAATAAAAGAATTATGAAGAAAAATCAGTAGAAAACAACATAGGATGACCAATTCCGTAAAGAGAAATCTCATGGCACAAATAGTCTTCAAACAGATAATTATACTCTTACGTTATAAATTTCCATGAAAAAAATCCATATACAATTATGCAATTTTCGTTTTTCAAGCAAATGCATAGTAGCATTGCTACAAATGCTTCTAGATGTTAAATAAATAAAGTTCTCGCTCACAAGAACACATAGGCATTAAGGGTAATGTGATGTTTACTATTGCCGATATGAACCTTAATTTACTTTTAACAAGAACCTCGCAATCAAAGATCTTCATAACATAATTTAATAAAGCAGATCTTTTGCCATCAATTAAGATCAAGAGCAAGAAATCAGTGTGACCTTGAACTTGTGAAGGGTAAAGAGAACCATTCAGTCTTCCATCCAATCTAGCAAGAGGACGGTCAACTCTAGGCAATGCTGTTGAACCCAAATGATTTGAGGGAAAAGCACTCGAAACTCCTGGTCTTATCTCACTAGTGGGAAGCTGATATGTTGAAGATGTAGAATTTGATGGAGTACCATGACCCAAAGGGGAAGAAGATTTGAAATTTCCAGAAGATATGTGAATTGGTTTATCTGACTGAGACATCTGAACACCGTGTGGTGTACCATAGCTTTCAGCTCCTGCACGCGAGTTCACTTGCTGGCTTTGAGATGAATGTGGAGTGGATGGCAGAGAAAAATTTTCAGATTTTTCCATCTAAAATGGGATAAAAAAACTAAACATCAGCATAAAGCATAACCACAGTTTGCTAGGCAATAGTAAGTCAACCGATGCAGAACAAACAAGCATAATATGAACTTCCATCCATAAAGAAATATTCTTGAAAACAAGTCAGGTAATATAACTTTTAAACTACACTGATACTATCAACCAACCAGTCAAAACGCATACAAGAAATTAAATGAGTTAGCAAACAATCACAATATTTAGCATCTGAGTACTTGGCGAAATTAGTACTCCACAAAGTTTAGTCACAAACATAAAAGTGAAAAAATTCTAAAAAACAAAAGTTCTTGACCATGAGAATGTTGATATATGTGTTAACTGTATGGACAATATTATTGAACAATAATAAACATAGAGATAATGACATAATACATTTGAGAACAAAGTTTCCCTCAGATACTAAATTAAGATCCCAATTGATACTCAACCAAGTCACTGTTCTTGTCTTTATGTTTCAAGCAGCCAATTAGACTTTTATTCTGTTGAAATGTTTTATTGTACATTCTTTGGAGTGAATGTTTTTAATGTGTACAATTTTGTATTTCCATAACGTCATGAATTATTATATTGGTTAATGACGAGGCTTACAGGTTATACACCTCACCTCATGGATGCAAATTAATCCGATTCAGCCATTTTAAATGCCGCATTGTAAGATGTTCCTATCTTTAGATAAACGATTCTGTATCTTATCCAAATATTGTCGTTTCTATTTATGTGTGAGACCTTCCTAATTTAGCACGATATCATTAAAAAATCATTCATAGCCACCTATACTCGATCTTAACCTCAAAACCTAGTCATTCACCCATCTTGAATCAATCACATCAAGAAACAAACTGGAACTCCTATTATAGGTACTTCATATCTATGTCAGCAAGAAGAAGCGTGGAAAGTGTTAGCTCTGAATCCACGGATCTGCGAATGAAATGGGCAAGTTTTTTTTTTTTTTAATTTTAATTCTCATCTACGAGAGTCAAATCCTCTATCCTTGTAGCTTCTCCAAGAAAAATTCTCTATATCTTTAAAATCATTAGAGACAGTTGGGGATCAAAATTAGAAAAAGGGGCAGACCTCAAATTTATTGGTTGCCGTATCTTTAGATATATTTTTCTACACCATTTAGAGATACTGAACATGTTTACAAAAACTATTTGAGGCTTAATCCTAGAATCCCACTTCACGGGAGGCTTATGCCTCAAGCATGAACCTCAGGCCAACTAAGGTGTCCGTCCATTTGCCTTGTATTGTTCGAGCATTTAATTCTAGGCTTTAGCTTTTTGGGGTATTATTTTATTACCTAAAATGTTTTACAGATTTTTTTATTTACTTTTTCTACCTACATGGAAGGAAAATGGGAAGGATAATACATCATTGCAATCGGATGGTGGTAAAGAATGAAAAGACACTTACAATAAGGATAATGACAACGAAGTTATGATGTACAACACTCCTATTGGGCAGCATGTCCAACCGAGTCAACAGAGAATAGATATGTGACTTAGGTAAAATATTGAGTGGTCAGGCAGAAACTGTGAATTAAAGCTTTCCTTTGAACAATAAGGCAAAATGCAAGTTACATCATGTGAAAATTTTGAAAAGAGGCCAAGAAATCCCTAGCTTGTCCAAATTCAAATTTAGAGGAAATTCGTTCCTGTCTTAAGCAGTAGTGGAGCCAAAACTTCAATTCAGATATTTTAAACAATGCAATAACATAAAAATGTTAAAAATCTTACAATTTTTTTATCTCTTCATAACTTTGACTATCATACATACTAAAGTCACTTTAATTTAGACAAATGATATAGATTAAACGATATTCGTCATCACAAATTATACTGAAAGTTTGATGATTAAAATTGCCGTGGAGACAATAGATGAAAACAAACTGTGCAATTTTCCCAATTATTACTTTTCACTCCTTTTTCTACTTCACACTTTCTCCCGCAGCCATTTTTGCAAAAAGAAAAATTTGAAATATTCAAATGACACACCATACATTCCATCAAACAGTGTCCTGTCTAATAAATCTGATAACAATATTCTTAACTCGTTCTTCATTGCACAATAAAAAAATCACCAATTACAGTAATTAACACAAATTCAACAGCCTGAGTTAACAATTCAAAATTAGAATACAGTAAAAAAAAAGTAAAAAGGATAAAACCTTTCTTTTAGAGATCAACAACTTCTCAGCAATTGACAATTTGGGAGGTCGAAAACCTAGACTTTGTTCCTTCAATTTATTAAGCCCCAAATCCTCAATCAAACCCCCAAAAGCATCCCTGGGAAACACATCCTTAGGGGCATACCCCTCACAAACCTTCACCAAACTTTCCCGGGCCTCCTTCATCAAGTCCTTCTCGGCCTCTGTCGCTCCCCTCCCTCCCCTCATCTTCCCCATAGCCGCCAACACCAACACCATCTCCGCCACCTTCTTTACATTCACAACCAAATCCCCACCCCCTCTAATCCTCTTAGCTTCTTTCAACACTTCCCCATCCTCTTGCACCGGTCTCTTTTCACCCACGACTTCCAATCCTACTCCAGATTCAATCCCCACCGTCGACTCCATCTAACGCAAAATCCTACTTCACAATTACCTCTAAACCTCCATGGAAAGCACCGCTTCGGTAACGAAATCCTTCGCGATTGGCGTACAGACCTGCAGAGAAGAGAGACGAGTAAAGCCATAAGAGGGGGAAGAGAGAAGGAAACCCTAGAGAGAGGGAGAAGAAGAGGGGGGGAAATTTTTGGGGAAAATTAAAATTTGGAATCGTTAAAAAAAATCTTAAAAATAAACCTTTTTGGCGGTTAATTGAAATACAAAGCTTAGAGTAATTCTTATAAGTGAGAGAGCTTTGGGCAAAAAGACTTGAGCAGGGACGAGGAGCGAGAGAGAAAAGAGAGAAATATTAGTGCATAATATTTTCGTATTTTCTTCTGTTAGTATTTTTATATAGGATTAGTACGAGGGTTGCACGGTGTCGGCCGTGCTACTTTCTTCTCATTTTTACACGTTTGCCCTGGGCTATTTATAGGTTCATTTCATTTGCGATCACTGTACTTTGACTCGAATGTCAATTAGATCACTATATTTTAATTCCTGTCAATTGAGTCCTTCCAATTTCGTCTCATTTATTAATAGAATTAAGCTACAGAGATTTTTGATAGGGAAAGTTGATAGAGTTGATGTAGCGAACTGTGATTCTCCTTTTTTTTTTCAATCTTCTAATGAATGCACGCTAAGTATTGGTTGTCAACATTTTCTATCAAAATTCCCTATTTGAGTAGCATGATTGGGAAATATGGTAACCTAATTGACAATTGAACCATGTGATTGAAAATTTGATTAAAAAAAAAAATAGCGAATCATTAATAAAAATGAGTTTTAAAAAATAAGAACCAAACATGGCTAATTGTTATTGATTTAAAGGCTTAAATCATTCATGATCTAGTCGACCAGATCCAGAGAATAACAAAACTTGAACTTAGGATACCTATTTTTTAGTTAAATTGTGTTGTCTAAAAAACATGATAAAGAACGACAAATTAGATCTTTCCTTACAAATTGTAGTGAAATCTCAGACGAGTCCAAGCGAAAGTGTGGAACTACACAATATTTAGCAATTTACAATAAAACTGCAGGCTACAAATGGGTTGATTACACAATAACTACTCTACAGTCTACACTACACACACAATACATGTACATATTACAGAAGGCTACACCCCACAATCCAGGCACTTCATCCATGAACATGTATTTCTATCTAAAGGTAAGGAGAAGATGTTACAAACAAGACTGTCAATGGCTCGAGTTCTTGAATTCTGCGAAGGTAACAGTCTTGAGGATATTTCCCGAGTCTTGAGATTGGAACTAATTTTCAGGCGAAAAATAGAACAGGATTAACGGATGTAGAACTGTTCGGTAGATGCCAGATCACTACAGATGAAAATCCAAGAATCAGAGCAGAAGATTTGAGCATTTTGAAGCTCATAACCATGGAAAGAAGGCAAGTGAAATCCTTTCCAGAGCTGTAAATTTACATATGGCACGATCACAGTCTTCAGCATAGTGGACATCACTGTCTGCAAAGATTATTCGGTCTCAGCAAGTTGTGTAATAAACATACAAAGAATGGCATTTATGAACATCGACCAGTGGCAGGTAGTCAAAAACGAGGAAAAAAATATATGAGAACTTGTTAGATTGAAATAAAACTCCCTTCAGAAAATATCTTTTAGCTTGTTGCTGCTGTTATCGTTTTTACAAAGGGTAAGGTAGGGCTGTTAAGAGGCATCAGGCAGGACTGTGGACGCTGAATGGTTTCTTAGGCAAAAAGTGAAAACTAGGGAAGAATATCTTTAGAGTTGCCACTGAACCGTGAATCTTAAGTTTACTTTAAGTTGGAATAACAACGTATCATGGAATATTCGTCAAGCTATCTTTCTCCAATTTTGTGAGAGAGAGAAAAAAATGAGATTTTGTTGTTAGAAGGATTAAAAAATGAGTTAGCTTAAAATCTTACAAGTAAATAAGGTAGTTTTTAAAACGATGTCAAACACCTGACGCTGAATTCAGATGTCGGTGTGAAGCCAAGTTTTAGAATTCGTCAAACAATAGGACTATAGTGTTGGATGCCACCAAGTTTGCAACATAATGATACATTATACCATGCATTCAGGAACCCAGATCACAAAGTCGGAAAGTTAATGCATTAGCCCTCACTTCCTATGTAACTACTCTTTATATTTCTGCAAATGTAGGACCATTAAATACGGCTCCACCGTAAGCAAATGAAGAGAGGCATGGTTTCTATAAAACCCAAAATCACGCTTGTATCTTTCTTAATCCCCGGCGGTCTAATAACTGACTTATACACTATGCATATGAGGATCAAATTTACCCACTGAAATTAAAAGATCAAACCAGGATACCTTGACTAGGTGCACGTGCAAGTCCCCAATTTCGCTCCACTTGATAGACATGGAGAAGTCATTTAACTTTACGCTTCCTGTAAGACTATTCTGTGAAATTTCGGCAAATATTGAAGAACTGATGGACTGCAACAAACAAAATGTGTCATTTCCATCCTAATAACATGCATCAAGTTCATAAAAGTTAACAAGAAATTGATAAATAAAATCACAAAATTAATTGACAAAACAGGCAAGGTCAAAATGATATCAACTAAAATAACTCCTTAAAATAGGATTACCATCAATTGCCAATAAAAAGGATCTATGAATTCAAAGTATTTCTGCAACCAAATAAATCATCTAAAAAACTTTGACAATGTCTACCAAGCCTGAAGATGTCCCAGTTCGACATTTTTCTCCTTTCCATTAAACAAATGCAGACAGATTATCAACTAGAAGGATACAAGATCTGAGGTGCTGTATTTACCAACTTATGACCCTATAAAAGTTCGATTAAAGTTCAATAAATGAAGGAGACAAGTATAATAAGAGACTCATACTTGATAGCCTGATAGAAAGAGAAAATTAACAGTTGTTTCAGTAGGCTTACCATCGAAATGCATGCAACTGGGATTACTTTGTCTGCATCTATAACATCAATCACCATATCTAAGGGAATTATTGTATGAATCTGCTGCTTTCCAATTTCTATGATTGGGGGAGAAGAAACAGAAATATTCAGATTAATGTCGTCGTTTGGATACAGCTTGTACAACCGAGGAAAAAAAAACCTCCACTCTGCTGTGTTCAAGAGAGATTGATCTGGTACTTTGTCAACAATCCAATACATCTTACCAGCCTGAACGAAAAGCTAACTGTTATCTAGCTAACAGATGAGACAATTCCTCTATAACCTAAGCAGACGCCAAAGTAAGTCTGTAGTTGAACAATTCCCGTAAGGCAGGCAGCAATATGTTAAAAATTAGCATCAATTGAATAAATTTGGATCGGGGGGCTTGGATATCAGTGTCAATCACCTTTTGTTATAACTTTTATCATAGTATATATCCACTACTACATGTGCATGGAGCCACTTAGTTTGCTTTGTCTGAATCATTTCTACCATTTAATCAATTGCTGGAAAAGCTAATCAGTTCAATACAGAAAATACTGTTTTCAATTAAATTTCAATTAGGCTTGGTCTTTCCGTAAAATTACTTTCTAAGACTCACATAAACGACTGTCTAACTTGCCTACCCATTTTCAGGAATATGGTCTGGATGTTCAATCTTCAACTGACTAATTAGATAAAAGAGATTAAAAGCTTACTTCAAAGTAAACTGATGATGCTGACTTAAGAACATCTTCATGCAATGAGATCCTGACCATTTTATCCGCTATCTTGCAGGAAGATGAAGCCCCTAACATTCTGTGGTACTGGTTGGAAACCACAACTTCATTTTTGGCGGAAAATAGACCATTGATTTCAAGGTCTAGCTCTGGTTCTGTCAACTTCAGGTCATCAATAAATGTAACATTCAAAGCAGCAATATCGGTTATTGGCACTTCTTTAGGAAGAGATTCCAACAAAGAGTCGAGATTTACAATTCCATCTTTTATTTTCTCAGACACAGCATCTTCAACTGCAGAACTTATTTTACCCTCAAAAGCGTTAACAACCCTGGAAAATAGGAAAAGGGAAATTAATCCAAAATGTCGTTATAGACAAACTTCCATGAGTGCAATAATAACATAGAAAAACTATGAGACAAAAAGGAAAGAGAGAAAAAAAAACCGCAAAGAAAAAAGAAAAAGAAAGAAAAAAGAGAAAAAAGAGAAAAAAAATAGAAAAA
>CADEPD010003758.1:0-11482 GCA_902829195.1 Fraxinus dipetala | reverse complement strand
AATGTATTTTTCGATCTCAAGTAGTTTTGAAAAGCAGAATCTCGTATATTTTTTAGCTACAAATTCATTACAGACGTTTGAAACGATTGAAGTAGTGTAAAATGACCACGATCATTTAAAACGTTCATAGAAACATCTCCTGCACTTTACGTTACTGTAATTGATTATTTGCTAATATTCTAATATTTTACTATTCTAATTATAGAAATGGACGCAACAAAATGGATTTCTATATTTTATTTTGGTGATTTTGTTAATGATGATCAAGGAAAATGGACATGCGAGGTGGGAGTGATGAAATGGTGGAAGGAGTTCCAATATCTCCAGATACTTTATATTATGATCTGTATTGTGATGTGCTAAATCTTTGCAAAGTTGATTCATCTTCGCATGAAATTGAGATGAGATTTCTTCTCCTTGAAAGTGGACAGTTTACAGTTCCAATTAAAAGTACTTCAAACGGGCAAGTTCAGTGATTGCTATCTCTCAACAAAAAAAAAATAAAAAATCATTGAACAATTTATGTAACCATTGTTAGCAAATGTTTAGTTGAGCATCCACAAGAAGAAGAAAATAATGATTCATTTCATGAAGTGGAAGACAATGAAGATTATTGTAAAATGCAAAACAAAGGTGACAATCTTCATTGTGAAATGCAAGTAGACGATGATAATGAAGTGGATCGGACTGAGAATATTGATTGGGATGAGTTGGAGATAGCCAAGACAATAATATAGATATTGTCACTGAAAATGGTAACACTGTTGTTTTATCTACAGATGGATCCGAGATGCTTCAAAACAATAGAGAAGAAAATCGTTTTACAAACGAGCATCTTGTAGCTTCAACGCTTACATCACATGAGATTCCCGAAGATGCAGATTTAGAAGATCGCCAAATTTTCAACCCAAAAAAGATCTATGATGGAAGTCCACATGCTTGCAATGAAGTAAAACTTTGAATTTAGAGCGAAGAAATCAAATAAGGAAGTCCACACAATTGTTTGCATAAATGAAAATTCAAATGGCTTTTGTGAGCAACTAAATTCAAAATTTGTGATTACTTTCAAGTTCGCAAGTATGCACGTTAACATACTTACTCTGTGAGTATTCGTCGAAATGATCATAGACGGGCAAGATCGTGGATTGTTGGAAGACATATAATGCCTAAGTTTCAAAATTCTAACACGGTATATAGACTTGCAGACATCATTAATGACATGCATCGGGAATTCGGGGTAGACATGAGTTATTAGAGGGTGCGAAAGTCACGTAAATGTGCTTTATAAGTTTTAAGAGGTTCCCTGAGGATAGTTATGCTAAATTGGGCTTATATTCTCATAACTTGGATAGAATTAATCTTGGAATAGCATTGTCTTTAGAGATTGACGGTAAGAATCGCTTCAAGTACTTTTTATGGCCCTCGGACCTTGTATTCATGGATTTTGCTCTTCAATGCGGAAGTCAGTTGTCGTTGATGGAACAATTTTGACCGAGAAATATAAAGGTACGCTGATTGTTGCTACTTTTTGAGATGCAAATATTCAGATTTATCCTCTTGTTTGGGGTATAGTTGTTTTGGAGAATGATACATCGTTGACTTGGTTTTTTATGAAGTTGAAAGAAGTAACGAGGGATACTGAAAATCTTCTTGTCATATCTGATCAACATCAAAGTATTATCAATGGAGTTCAGGCTCTCTATCAAACTGCACATTATGGTCATTGCATCTATCATATAAAAGGCAACTTAAGGATCGTAATTCGAAAAATCGAGATTTTCTTACTTTTTAAGAAAGCAGCAGAGGCATATGCTTTTGAAGGGTTTTGGAAATTATATGAGCGAAACTAGGAGAATTGGTATTAAAGATTGGGATTATTTAGTCCAAGCACATTTCCATACTTGCTCCAGATCACGCTTTCAGGGGAGCAGTTACAATATCATGACATCGAGCAATGCAGAATCACTGCAATTGTGTAAGAATGTTGATAAAGCCAAGAAGTTTGTTGCCAAGCCGATTGATTTGTTCATGTATAATGTCATAAACAAAACCATGAATTTTACTATTAACTTGGATGAAAAAACTTGTGCTTGTAGACAGTTTTAATTGGAACATTTACCGTGTGAGCAAGCAGTAGCTGCAGCGAAGAAGAGTGGCTATTCAATTTATTTGTTTTGCTCTCTGTATTATACTGTTGAATATTGGATAGTAGCTTACATTCATATTATTTTTCTAGTGCCAAATGAAGTTGAGGGAAATTCCTAAAATTTTTGGCTTCCTCAATATGTTGTCGCCGCTAGTATGACGACGAGGTAAACATACTAAAACAAGGATTCTGTCTACTGAAGTAGATGTACTAAAACAAGGATTCCGTCTACTGAAGAGTTTTCGAAAAAACACAAATGTAATAGGTGTGCCGCAACTGGACACAACTGACTAACGTGCACAAGTCAGATTCCTTTAGCTGATAGAAGATTGGAGGACTAGTATACTATTTGTTCGGTTGATTTTATGTCGTTTAGATAACAATGCAAATTGATTTCTACTTATTGCAATGTATGTTCTATATTGTGAGTTTTTGTCTTAGTTCATGTCAAAATTGTGTTTTATGAATGTTGGGAAGTTTTTTGCATATTCGTTTATTTCATATAACAAGTGATGAATGGAAAATTACTCCGATCGTTTTAAACGACTCCAATTGTTTTAAGGGAAAACGACTTCAATCGTTTAAAACGGTCAAAATCGTTTTCAATGTTTGCAAAAATGACTCCAGTCACTTTAAACGGCTGATCGTTTTACATGAAAACGACTGTAGTCGTTTTAAACTACTCCCATCTCGTTTTCAGTCATATGCTCATTTTTCTATACATTTTTAACAAACTAATTTGAAATCAAGCCAAACACGATTAAGAATGTTTTACGTTATGATTTATCTTATCCAAATCATTCGACTAAATACTTAAAACATTATGATTTAGTTTATCCAAATCAATTCACATATCTTTCATTATACAATATTGTAAGTCACATACTTAGAAACTAAATACATTTCACTTGAACATTGTTAGTGAGCATGATGAATTGTATGTAACGAAGTTCATCTTCCTATTCGTTTTAAACTAATAGGTTGAAACCAAACACAATCTATAATGTTAAGAAGTTTGATTCGCACATCATCTTGCATTATACATTGTTCTAAGTCGCGGAATTTGAAACTAAATACGGTATACTTGAATATTTTTAATGGAGCACGATGAATTGTATATAATGAAATTCATCTTCCTATTTGTTTTAAACTAATAGGTTGAAACCAAACACGATCTATAATGTTAGAAGTTTGATTTGCACCTCATCTTGTATTATACATTATTGTAAGTCTCGTAATTTGAAACTAAATACAGTGTAATTGAATATTTTTAGTGAAGTACGATGAATTGTATATAATGAAGTTCGTCTTCCTATTAGTTTTAAACTAATAGATCTAAACCAAACACGATCTATAATGTTAGAAGGTTGATTTGCACCTCATCTTACATTATACATTATTGTAAGTCGCATAATTTGAAACTAAATATGGTATACTTGAATATTTTTAGCAGTGCACAATGAATTGTATAAAATTAAAACGACTACAAGATTTTCAATCGACTTGAATTATTGTTTGAAAAGACTGGATTCTTTTTTAAACGATTCTAGTTGTTTAGGAAAACGACTAGAGTCATTTAAAAAAACTATAGTCATTTTTTCAAAGCGACCATTGAATATAGTCTTTTAGACAACTTTAGTATTCGACAACCAACATTTTTGAAAAAAACTCGACATTATCTACCTTGTAATATAAACTAAATCAACCTTACAAATTAAGCTACTAGTCACAACACAAGAAAAACTCAACATTCAACATACATTATAAAATTATGTTTTCAAATTATAATATACATTCATAATTCACAGACATACAAATATATCAAAAGGTCTTACGGATCATAATCAAGGGAAAAAATATTGGCAACCTTCTTTTCCCTCTATCTATTCATATAGAAGCCATTAAATTTTTCTACTGGACCGTTGATACTCAAGAATTCTATATATTTTACTACGTACATACCCCAATCACCTTGAAAGAATATAAACAATGGTAAACAAAGTGTAATAACTAATTGAATATGAACAAGTGAATATTTAATTATAAGAAGAAACTTACGAATGGGTTTGTTTAGTAGTTTTGGTATTTTTTTCTATAGTAAGAGTATCTATCTCCAAATAAATGTAGATTTCCTTTAGGAGTAGCGGAACAATGATACTGGCAGACTTCAAGTCATCTTTGAGTTGATCTTCTGAAATGCAACCCTTATCAGGATCATACATAAATATTTTCGCTTTGCAAAGTTCAATCTCAACTTTGAGCTAATATTTGCGAGTATATACCGAAAAATATACATGGGTACAGTCATCACATTTCCTTCCAAATGATGGCTTCGCCCCGATGATATATTCCATTAGCTCGATTGGCATTCTGAAACAATCCCCTCGCTCATGTAAATCAAACATAAATTTCAATTTATTATTAAATTACATGTCCAGTATAACTCGCGAATCACCAAATGACTTGGGATATTTTGTTGCCCGAGCCCGCAACAAATGCTGCCAGTCTACATGTTGAAAGTTGAATACGTAGTTATATACAAAGTAATTGAATAATACAAGTAATGAGTTAACATAATTACATCATCTAGAAACCATCCCACTAGTTTCACCTCATTGCTAAACCATTTTTTCGCATCTTCTAAATTGATATGACCCAATTTATATGAAACACTGAAGAAAAAAATGCAAAATTGTAAAAGAATACAAGTGATAAGTAAAATAATACAAATTCAATGAATTGGTAAGGATGCTTACCAATTATATAAATTGAAGTGTCATTTGGAGAAATGCTTCTTTTTAATCGGGTCAGCATCCCAAAAAAGATCAACATTCGTGTTATCAACATGTCTTCTCCACTTAGCTCCAGTCGTTATGGAGAGAAAACTAACTTTGAAGCTTTTTAAGTCTTTTATCTCACATCATAGCATCAGTTTGTGAATAAGTTTTATCCAAATTTCTCTTCTTGCGAGTAAAAACCTTAGTGTACATCCATGTCCCCACATCAATGTTCACTACATCCATTCCCTTTCATTATTCCCTGCCATGGTCTCTATCACAGCGCCCTCTGCCTTAGTCTCCTTCTCAATACTCCTTACAACTGCTACTATCCCAATTTTCCTCGTCTCAGCCTCCTCCTTTATCTCAGTCTCCCTCTCAATGTCCTTACCATTGTCTCCATCACAGCACCCCCTGCCTCAGTTTCTTTCTCAATGCTCCCTACGACTGTCTCCATCCCAATCTCTCCCATCTCAGCCTCCTTCCATGTTTCAACCTCCCTCTCAATGCTCCTTACCACTGTCTCCATCACAACACCCACTGCCTTAGTCTCCCTCTCAATGATCCCCGCAACTACATTCCTCCCAATATCCCATGTCTCAGCCTCCCTCTCAATGACTCCTACCACTGTCTCCATCACAACACCCCCTGCCTCAGTCTCCCTTTCAATGCTCTCTGCAACCTTCTCATGGTTCTCTCCTTCGGTCCCAAATACTCCATCAACCTTAAATTAATGTTTATGTCGAGTTGTTGGCTTGATCTCATCCAATTCATTATAGAATCGACCTTCCTATTTATATCTTCATATTTATCGGATAACCTCTCCACGTGGTACAACTAATAGAATAAGAGAACATATAGTTAGCACCAATTCGTCGTATGAACGATTATAAATTAACGTTAAAAATATACATACATCATCATCACATATATTTGGAGAGACTCTCTCCCTCTGTCTCTATGGTGAATCTAGATCGTCATCTAGTTCTGCATCACCAACATTTGGGTATCCTCCATCCTCGTAGAGATAAACATCCAAGATTGGATCTTATTTTCTAGTTTCATGAACAAATAAATTCACATATTGTTTAGTTTCATCAGGAGAAGCTATTAATGAGCAATGGACTTGAAGCTGAATAATTGGCAAACAAAATCCTTTTAGCTGTACTTGAAGTAACGTGCCAAAGTAATTACAATCTAGAAGATATACTCACTTGTGAGTCATCTAAGACTTCAGCAATGTCATGAGAATTAGGAGTTTTCCAACGACACATTCTCGGCAACCCGTTGATAGGTAACCTAGCATGATAAACGTTTGATATTCGATGAATAGACTCAAACGCCCACACCTAAAAGAAGATGTATAAGTTATCTACAAATATTAAAAATCAAATAAAAACAATGTCTAAATCACAAGTTTTGACCATTTACTTGTATCGTTAGTGGAAATCCCTCACAATGAATATTTGGGTTTCGGATCCTTCGACACTCGAAGGAATGCATGTATCATAAACTTGAAACATTTATTTCTCCATGGATATGCATTGAATAACTCCAAATCATCAACTATATCTAAAGTGCGAAGATCTATAGATATATATATTTTTCTTTGGACCTCAACACAGTCTCATATATAATCACTAAATCCAATTTGTATTTATCATCCACGTCTTGTATCTCTTTTTCAAATGCCTCATTTAATTCTTTAGGCGTAACCTTGATAAATGTTGGAAACTATTTATTTCTCAATCTACCATTTTCATTTATACGGCTCTCATACTCCTCATTCGTATAGTTTAATCCAGTGACAAGAATAAACTCATATAGGGAGAAACAAGCAGCTTTTTCCAAACCTAAACAACACCACAATTCATCCTCATTGACAGGGACAACCCTTTGTAATAATAGTGAATTAATTGAGCAGGTGTTTTTATGTTTCCGATGTCATACAGTTTACCAAAGTACGACTTCAAAAACATCTCCTTATGGACATCATCGAATGCTTCATATACTTTTTCTACATTCGACACGTTAGAACCAGGAGCGGATTTGGGGCGTAAAGCCTAGCGCAGCCTCGGCCCAAAAAGAGTTTTTCTTCCTTAGTTTTTTTGAAAAAAAAATAATAGCTCGGCCCAAATTTAAAGTTAGCCCACTAACTACCATATTCAATACATAACCACTAGCCCAGCTTAAAAGTTAAATGGATCAAATTTTAATCTAATATTTGTGATTGGCCCACATACCAATTTATCTCTTTTTTTCCATCCCAATTCCCAAGCCCATTAGCCCACCTAATTAAAAAGTAAAAACCCTTACCACTTACCACATATCTGGAATTGGAATTTGAAAGCACGCAGTAGCAGTTGAGCTCCTCTTTCACTTTGGAATTTTGGCTCTATAATTTTTATTATTTCTGGCATTGGGGAATTGGAAACAAGCAGCTAAGTTCAACGATTTCTACGCCGATAAAGGGGAATAATTAATCAACCACTTCCAGGTTTTTCTTTCTTAGTTCCGTTCGTGCATGCTTATATCTATTAATCTATATTAGGATTACTTTTTTTATGTTTGCCAGTTTATGCATATTTACTTGTTTAGTTGTTTAGTGTATGATTTTGAGTGCTTGACATGTTTGTGAGTTTTTCTAAGGCATTTTTGTTCTATCATCTATGATATAAATAATTATATAAAGTTAAAAGTTCAATTATTTTTGCCAAAGGTTATAAATGAAACATCGTCAATCTGGTGCCAAGAAAAGAAAAACATTGTTCTCCTTCTTTAAAAAGGTAGATGAATATACCACAAGTACGCATTCCGTTGAAGTTGAAGAGGATACTACAATTCATCATCCTCCAATTTCGTCTCCTGAAACAGAGCCTCATTTATCTTCACAGCCAGATTTGCTACAATCTAATTTGATCGAAAGGGATCCGGGAAAAAGAAAGCACATTAGCGAACATCCTATTAATTTACAAGATGAGGTTAGACGGACATATCTACGAGCAGGGCCTTATTAACCAATTCTTTTGAATTATCAGAAGTCAATATTTGGAAATCAGAATCGACGGTTCAAAAAAATTAGTTCATTCAGTTTTGGTGGTTGGAGTATTCACCTTCAATGGATAAAGCATATTGTTTTTAATGTTTTCCATTTTCGAATGATGGTAATTCATCCAATAGTTCAACATTTGTTATAGATGGATTTAACAATTGGAAGAGGGTTAATCAAGGAGATAAATGTGCATTTCTTACTCACATGGGTTCGACACCTTCATCATTTCATAACATGTGTGTGAGAAGAGCTGAAGATTTAATGAGACCATGGTATTATTATAGAACGCTTCTTTGCGATCAAAAGTGTTAGTGACACTACATCATTGAATCTCAAAAATGAGATATGTGATGTTCTTGTTCATCACGACCTTCAGGTTCAAAAAATAAGAGAGCAAGGCTACGATGGTGCTAGCAATATGCGTGGTACTTGGAACGGACTTCAAGCATTATTTCTTAAAGAATGTCCATATGCTTACTACATCCACTGTTTTGCCCACCGACTACAACTGACATTGGTTTCTGCAGCCAAGGATGTGATTTGTATTTGGAAATTCTTCTCTCATTTGGACAATATTGTTAATATTATTACTTCTTCTCCTAAGCACATTAATATGTTGCAAAGTGCTCAAAGAAAAGAGCTTGAGAATATGTTGGTTAGTGGAGAACGACAATCTGGAAGTGGAGCCAATCAAATTGGTAATTTGCAAAAATCAGGTTTTACTCATTGGAGTTCACATTATGAATAGGTAAAGAGTTTGATAGATATGTACACTGCAACTTGCAAGGTAGTTGAGTATTTTACTGTTCATTCTCCAAATGGAAGATCTCGTGCTGAAGTTCATGGTGTTTATGAAACCATTACAAGCTTTGAATTTGTGTTTTCCTTGCATTTACTGCATAAAATTTTGGGACTCAGCGACATTCTTTGTCAAGCTCTTCAAAAAAGATCTCAAGACATTCCGACTGCTATCTGGTTCATCTCCACCACAAAGATCTCCTTAAAAATTTAGAGAACATGATTGGGAAGAATTTCTTAATACGGTGAAAACTTTTTGCTCTACAAATGATGTTGATATACCGGACCTAAACTCCTTTTATAAGATTGGTCGTCCTCGTGAACAAGTTACACTTGAGCATCATTACCATTCAATATTTTTAATGAAGCCATAGATTTCCAGTTAATGGAGTTAAATACAAGATTTAATGAGTTATCGATAGAACTCCTCTCTCTCACTGTTGCTTTAGATCCTCGAAATTCTCATTTAACGAGGATGATATTTACAAGCTCGCAGAGAATTTCTATCCTTCTGATTTTTCACAGCAAGAGTTTCATTCTTTGAGGTTTGAGTTGAGACATTACGAGTATGATGTGATTCGTGATCCTCAATTTCAGGTGTCTTCACTTTCTGAATTATGCAAGCTTTTGGTTGCAAGTAGAAGGTCAGAGAATTACATTATTCTCACTAGATTGATTTGTCTTGTACTAACACTATCGATATCTACGGTGCCTACTGAACGAGCTTTTTGGGCAATGAAACATGTGAAGACAGCAATTCGTAACAGAATAGAGGATGAGTTTCTTGCTGATTGTATGACACTTTACATTGAACGAGAATTTCCCGAGGAAATAGATGTAGATTCTATTATAGATGAGTTTTACGCACTTAAAACTCGATGGACACAACTTCAATAGATAATGCAGTAATGAAATTTTATTTTATATACTTTATAAAAAAAAATTGTGCTTATTTTAAATTTCAGCCTCCCCTTTGGATCGCCCCTGGTTAGAACATGTTGTAACATTCGCATCACAGCGATCACCAATATTGTATATATACTATATCCTGCAAATAACACAAAACAATTAGTAACTCAATTGAAGAATGTAAATTTAATGAACTTAATGAAGTTTTACCTAATGTTTGAAGCTTTTCATCTTCTAAGCATCAACAACTAGAAAAACAGTTCCAAGGTACCAAACAAATACACAGGTACCATGTTAATTTCATAACCATCATCTTGCAAGTAATGAATCACTCTAGATGTACAAAAAAGGAACCGTAGATGTATATCTCCGTACAAGTAATGAAGTAACTTCACTCTAGATGTACTTTGAAATTCTGAGAAAGGATGTTTCCACAGTATGGGTACAAAATTTAATCCTAAAAAGATGCATTTTAATTATAGGAAATAATTAGAAAAAAATATTGTTTCCAAGTCTTGTTTCAGTTGGGCTCTGGATCTCCGGCATCACCGATCACGTTAATGTGCTTTTATTCACTTTTTAATCATTCACAGAAAGATTTGGTTTATAGAAAGAGTTAATACTTTGATACGTTCATACGATTCCATGCCACTAAATTCCATTGTTTTTAAATACTAATCAATATTTGACTCATATTAAAATCCATCATCATTACATTTTCTTCTCAACATAGTCGATCATATTTCAACACCATTTCCTATTCAGGATCAAAATGCTTGAGGCCCATCCCCCTGTAAACTAAACAATCATAGAGAAAGATCTCAAAATAATCCACCAAATTACTCCCAATAAAATAGTCAATGAATCGATAACCTTTAGGATCAACAAAGATGAGGCTCCAGCATCGAAATAAACACATTAAGGAAACCATTCTTCCTTTTAAATGACCTTATAAGCAATATTTACTTACGGTCATCAACATTTTATCATTTTAACACTTGTGTTCGTAACTTGAATTTTTATCGTCAACCTTCAATTAAATGTCGCATCTCATCCTTCAAGATGACTTTTATCAAAATATTCTGTTAGTGTGTTTTCAAATGAGGAAAGAATATTTTGTCGTATTTTTGCATTTATTTTTATATTTTGAATATGATGGAAAAATAAGTATTTTTTATATCTTCCAACGAACTCTTTGAATGCAAAACGTTAATAGAAACAAGATTGGTTAATAAACTTATGATTATAAATCAAAAAGGTTAGGAATATAGAGATTATAATAACAAAAGATTGAGGACCTTATTGAAAAAGTGTTGTAAATAATAATGTCCGGTTGAATATATTTATATCATAGTTTTTAACACCTAGATTACATTTTAATTGTATGAAAGGTTTATAACTTTTATACAATTTTTCACAATTATATTTCAATTTTTTTTCATTACACTCTAATTCTCAAATTAACATACATGGTTCCTGATTATGGTTTCTCTTTAAAATAGTAAAAAAACTCATTGCCTATTATATTTTCTAATAAGCAAAACAAATAATAATGCAAAACTGTGATTAAATATTATACCATCATTTTAAAGCATGTTAACAATATTTCTGGACGAAAATATCATGATTAAGGACAAAATTTTCTGATCAATAAAATGTTAAAAATAAGAATGTGATGAATGAAAAAAATTAAGAATATAAATATGATAATGAATAAAGGTTAATGATGTTAATGTAATTAAAATATTGAGTATTTATAAAAATATATTAGATAAGCGTAATTATATTACCACCACAAAA
>CADEPD010003752.1:0-12410 GCA_902829195.1 Fraxinus dipetala | reverse complement strand
CAAAGTTACCATTTTACCCCTTCTAAATTTATTGAAAATGGTGAAAATAAATTAGGTGACTATGGTGAAATGTTATATGAAATTGGATGGTAATGGTGAAATAAAATTAAATTAGGTGGTCATGGTAACATTAAGTATAAAGTTGGATGACCGTGATGAAATAAAATCAATTGAGTGGTCATGGTGACACCATGTATCAACTTTGGCGGCCATTGTTGGATTTAACCAATTTTCTCATCCCAAAAAGTTATCTTCCTCCGCATCAGCCAATGTCGATCTTAGCACATGTGCTGAGAAGAAATAATCCCACGATATCTCTTTATTCCTCGAAGGAGGAGGAGGAGGAAGAGGAAGAGGAACCAGGTGCTCGCACTCTTGTTCATTTGGCCGCATCAGCGAATGCGACTTATGCAAGACCCTGTCCTCAATAATGAAGAAGTCGGATTGAACAAAGGGTCAGGAAAGGGAAAAAGAGAGGAAAATTACAACATTCATTGCTTCAATCTATATATTTCTTCCGCTCTTTGCGTTGATTTACATTTTCCTCGTTCTCAATCATAGATTGCCTGCATCCCATTAATTTCCCCACATGGGAATCTACAAGAAATTACAACACAAACACAGTTATTGCAATTTCAGAATTGGGATTTTGGGATTTTGGATCGAATTTCAATTTCAATCGCGTAGTGAAAGAGTATAAATTGCTTTATCGCTATTTCTTGTTTTGGGAGAATAATAATTTCAATCGTCGGTTGTGGTGCCGTTGGTTTTTGGTGGCAGTAATGCTTGGTAGGTAAGGTTTTGGTTTGTTGCGTACTAACTGTTCGAGTTCTATTCAAGGGATAACTCTTTTAACTGTCAAAGAGATTTGATTATCATCCTCTTAAATCTTCTCAGCTATCATTTGCACAACTTCTTAGTTATTAATGTTCGACTTGGTTGTTTTAATCTCTTAAATGAAGATGCTGAAAAGCTAAGGCTACACATTGTCTCAGAAGCTGGGGATGCGGATTTAGGAGAAGATCGTTGCTTAACATAAATCCTTGCCGACGATCTTGGTGGTTGTAATGCTTAGAGTGTGGGATTTTGGTGGGTGCCGACGGTTCTGGTTGTTTTTAGTTTTGGGTGAATGGGTTGTTGGGGTGGGTGGATAAGATGAATAGTATTTTTTTCATTTTTTTGTTCTTGATTTAATTTTTTATATGAAAATTGTGGAGTTAATTTTTTGCCCTTTAAAAATTAGTCACACATTTTATTATATCTTTCATTTTTGGTCAAACTTCTATTAATTTAAACTATGTATACAAGTTTCTGAAAGGCTTTGTACCGTGACTACAATAAATTAAAGATTTGGATCAAATCTGTATAAAAGCGGAAGGTGTCTAAACAAATCTGCATAACTGGTACCCAAAGCATCCAAGCATACCCTTAAATAAGAAATCCTTCAAACTGCGTTCCTTTTGCAAAACTCCACTCAGTCCAGTGTCACCACCTACCTGAGAAAATGGATAGAGAGTGGGGTTTGAAGCCTAGAAGCGATGGCGCCGCCTCCACCCAGAACGAGGCCATTGACCGTCGTGAGCGGTTGAGACGACTAGCCCTAGAAACCATCGATCTAGCCAAAGATCCGTATTTTATGTGCAACCACCTTGGGAAGCATACCCTAATTAGCCGTTTGTTGTTGGCCTGATTAGCCGTTATCTGTCTGTAATTTCTTCCACTGCTGGCTGCTTGTTCCTTCTTGCTGATTCTTCCAATGCTGCTAGTTTCTTCTTGTTGGTTCTTCCATTTCAACAGCTTGGTTATCTTCTAATAGCCCCCCCGCAAGATGGAGAGTATATGTCTATTAGTCCCATCTTGAGTGTACAAGAATAAAAACTTTGAGAGCTTAAAGCATTGGTTAAAATGTCTGCAATTTGTGCCTGCTAGGAACATGTTTAGTAACAATGTATCCATCTTGAATTCTATCACGTATCAGGTAGCAATCGATCTCTATATGCTAGGTCATTTCATGAAGCACTTGACTGGTTGTTATGTGAATGGCTGACTTGTTATCACAATATAGAAAAGCAACTTAAAGGTGAGCAACCTATAGATCCTCATATAGGTACCTGAACCATGTAAGCTCACCGCATAAGTTGGCCATAGCCCGATATTCTGCTTCTGAAGATGATCTTGAGACTACCTGCTGTTTCTTCGATTTCCAGGACACCAGTGACCTTCCAATCAACACACAATATCCTATCACTGATCGCCTAGTATTTGGACAAGCTCCCCAATCTGAATCACAATAACCATGTAGTTGTAACTGAGAATCTGTAGGATAGAACACTCCTTGACCTGGAGCCTTTTGATGTATCTCAGGACTTTATGTACTGCGTGTAAATGTGGAATACAAAGACTTTCCATAAATTGACTTAGCAACTGAATTGAGTAGGATATATCAGGTCTGGTTATTGTTAGGTACAACATCTGCCAACTAATCTTCTATAAAGGGCTGGTTCAGAAGCAATTCATCTTCATCTTTGATCAATTTTACATTTTGATCCAATGGTATCCTTGCAGGTGCTGATCCGATGGTTCCTGACTCTTTCGAAATATCAAGAGCATATTTCCTTTGGCACACATAAATCCCTTTTGTAGATCTAGCAACCTCTATCCCAAGGAAATACTTAAGTTGGCCAAGATCCTTGATCCTAAACTTATCATGAAGTGAAGCTTTGAGATGATTATTCATACTAATATAGTTTCCAGCCACTATTATGTCATCAACGTACACTAATACAGTAGTAAAAGAAGGTCCATTACTCTTGGTAAAGAGACTGTAGTCTGCCTTTGATTGAACATATCCTTGCTCAATGATAAATTTAGAGAGTTTTGCATACCATTGACATGGTGCTTACTTCAATCCATCCAGGCTTTTTTTAAGCTTGCAAACTTTCTTCTTGGCATTTGCCTCATAACAGCCTGGTGAAACCTCCATATATACTTCTTCATCTAGTTCACCGTGTAGGAAGGCATTATTAACATCGAATTAAAAGAGGTTCCATTCTTTTATGGCTGCTAGTGCCAGCAAAGTTCGAACTGTGACTAATTTGGCAACCGACGAGAATGTCTCATGATAATCAAGTCCCTCATACTGTGTATACCCCTTAGCACCAAGCCTTGCTTTGAACCTTTCTATGTTACCATCTGCTTTGTATTTCACCTTGTAAACCCTATTGCTTCTTTGCCAGGAGGAAGATCAACTAAGGCTCAAGTGTCATTAAGTTCAAGAGCTTTAATTTCATCCCTCGTGGCTTCACACCATCAAGGGAATTCTTAGCTTCCTGGTAACTTCTAGGCTCAATTTGAGAGGTGACAGAAATAGTAAAAACCTTGTATGAATCTGATAATTTTTCATATGAGACATAGGCATTGAGAGGATAGTGATTACCTAAGGAGTTTGATTCATTTAGCTTGTCTGACTTTTGGAATGAGTAAAGGGAAGTGGCCTGATGATACATGAAATCCTGGATATTGTGCTGATGTTTTCCTGATTCTTGTTGACTTTCGAGGTAAATGAGTAGGAGTGGTATTTGATGATGATTCAGAGTTACTATGGTCTAAGTGATCAGGGTCAGTTCCAACCTTAGGTTCATCATGATTAGAACTTTGTGCAGGTTCTTCCATAGGCTGAATGGCTAAGGGATTTGTTCCTGTTGAGTCGACATCATTTCTGGCATTTGGTTTGGCTAGAATAGATTCATTTTGGATTATGGAATCTTGAGCAGAATTGATATTAGTTTGTTCTGGTTTGATGCACTCATCTCTGAAAGGGAAAATATTTTCGTAAAACAACACATTCCTTGAGACAAAGATCCTTTCAGTCTCAAGATCTAACATGGTGTATCCTTTGATTCCAAAAAGGTAGCCTATGAATACACATTTCTTAGCTCTAAAATCGAATTTGTGTATCCCATTAACAATGGTAGTGACAAAGGCTAGACAACCAAAGACTTTCAAGTGACTGTAAGATTTTTTTTTGTTTAATAAGACTTGATAGGGACTCTTGCCTTTCAAGACAGATGAAGGAGCCCTATTGATTAGATACACAGTAGTTAAGACACAATGGTTCCAATACTTTAAGGAAAGTCCACTTTGAAATTTCAGTGCCCTGGCTGTATTTAGAATGCCATCACTCCCAATCTCATTGCAAGGACCCCATATGTCACAATGTAGAAGTTCAAAACACCTTTCAGTTTTGTGAGTGCTGGTGGGAAATGGTAACTTGTGTAATTTAGATAATGCACATATAGAACAAAGCTTTTTATTAGTTGTCTTTGAAAACTGAACATCATTACCAAAATTTAGAATAGAGTAAGATGTGTGTCCTAATCTATAATGCCAAACATCAAAATCACTAGTACTTGTGATAGCTGAAACAGAGGTAAAACTGGTGATCTGCCTATTCAATTTATTTAGGAAGTCAGATAAGGCTGAGAAAGGAACATCTCCAAGCTTCATATGGTATAGCCCCTCCTTCACTTCACCCATGCAAATCATCTTGTAGCTATAAGGTCCTGAACATAACAACAATTTGAAAAGAAGATCATACAACAATTTAACATTTGTGTTAACTTCTTGGCATAAATAAGATTGAATGAAAACTGAGTATACATAGAACATTTTGTAGCATCAAAGTATCTGAGATTTCCACAGTTCCTATGTGAGTAACAGGAACCGTGTCTCCATTTACCAATGCAATTGAGTAAGTGACTGCAGCATGAATGGATGAAAAGAATGAGGTAGAGCAGATCATGTAATATGTTGCCCATGTGTCTAGGATCCATGAAACATTTGATATGTTAGAGTATTTTGATTTATCATAGAGAGAAATACCAGATAGTTGATGCATGTTTTCATTAGTAGAAGTGGAAGTAAAAACACTCTGAGCATTATTGGCTGAATGAATCTGACTTTGGGAGGCTAGTAACAGGTTTAAGGAGAGCCACGAGTTGTGAAATTTGTTCTTGACTTAATGCCATCTGAGTTTTATTGTCCTCAACCTGGCGTGCAGGAGATAGGGATGCAATGGTTTGGTTTGTTGATCCCTTCTTTTTCCCATTTAGTTTGTAGCCTGGGAGATAACTAAGGGTGGGCATGGGTTGGGTTGGGTCGGTTTTTGCCCCAACCCAAACCCAACCCAATACGGTCGGTTTGATCGAAACTCAACCCAACCCAACCCAACCCAACCCAACCCACGAAAAAATTGAAACCCAACCCAACCCAACCAAATGTCGATCGGGTTGGGTTGGGTTGGATTAGGTTGGTCGAGTCTTTCTCACCAACACGAAATGCAAGCTTACCTTACAACAATCTAAAACCTTTACTTTAATTAATTTTCAGTACCACATTATATTATATAATGGCAGTTTGCATATCAAAGATTATCCACAAACAAACAGATCTAGAATAACATAAACTTGCATAACAAAAATTCCAATCAGCACTATTATTCATCAATAGGAGACCTAAATTCTATAACAAAAAAGTGAACAAAAAGAAATATTTCGTAAATCATATAATTCACCACCAAAAACCAAAAACCTTATAGCTAAACATATTATCAAAGAGAAGGGCAAAAGTAGTTAACCTTCTTAGCCAATTGAGAAACGCTTCCCAGAGACCCATTGCTTGATTAGTTGTGACAACAACAACTTATGTTTTCACCTGCATTAGTACCAACACAAAATAGTAAACTAGAAGTCAATCACCAGTTGAAGAAAATAAAATGAAAATTAACTGCAGCCTATTTGGCCATTGAACCAGTGCCATTTGAGAAAAGGCTATCAACCCATACCAGCTTCCTAAGTGGATTTAAATTTTCCATACAATAAATCAATTGACAAGAAAAGATCTACATACCTTTTCCCCACTATCGTTGCCCACAACCCTGATTTCAAGTCCAACACAAGCTGCCTCAGGAGCAAGAGGAATCACATCGTAGCTCAGATATTGTATTGCACAAGGGTCATAATGAAAAAAGCCAAAATCATGAACCTGGAAATACAAAGCATCATGTTAGCACGACTTACCTGATATAGATCTAAGGTACGATTTCAACCCTTATCAGGCTTAAATGTTAGGGTTCCACCTTAACTGGTTTGTGGGTTTTCTAATTCAGGATTTCGGTGAGTCGATGACCAGGGCCGTCGACGATTTTAGCGGGGCTGCGGGAGAGAAGGAGAGATTTTCTAGGGTTTGTATCGATTTTGGACTGGAGCTTGTTTTCAACTTTCAAGAAATGAGCGGGACTGCGTTACTAATGAGTCACCCGTGTTTTCTTTTTTTTTCCTTTGCGGGTTGGGTCGAGCGGGTTTGGGCGGTTTTTGTGGATCAACCCGTGACCCGACCCGACCCAACCCGACCCGCCATGATAAAAAAACTGAACCCAACCAAAAAAATAAAAAAAACCGACCCAAATCGTTCAGTTCGGGTCGGTTCGGGCGGTTTGAGCGGGTTGGGCGGTTTTTTGCCCATCCCTAGAGATAACCATGGAGTTTGAAACATTTGCAATTAGATGACTAGGCATTTGACAGTAGGTGCAAACAGGCTTGTCTGGATTTGTTTGAAAACATCTATCAGGTGAATGCCCTGCCATTTTGCAAAAAGTATGGTAATATCTATCCCTCTTTGGTGCATAAGTACTTTGTCTCCCATTTTCTCTAAAGTTCCCCTTTGTGACAAGGGCCATTGACTCATGTATAGATCCCTCAGTTGATATCTCCCTTCTCTTTTCTTCCTGCTGTATTATCAAATATACTTTATTGATGCTAGGGAATGTTTTGATCAACAGAACTTGTGCCTTAATTTCCTTATATGAGTCATTTAAACCCATTAAGAACTTCATCACCCAATCTCTCTGTTGATTGAGAACCACAGTCCCTAAACCTCCACAACTATAATTGGGAACTATTTTATAGTTCATGAGTTCATCCAGGAGAGTTTTGAATTTGGAAAAGTAGGTACTTACAGCATCCTAGCCCTGCAGCAGCATCGTTATAACTTGCTTGATCTCAAAAATTCGAGGAGCATTTTGTTGAGCAAAGCATTGCTCAAGCTCTATCCATAGCTGCTGAGTAGTTTCAGCATAGGTTGTGCTACATTTTATATCAACTTCCATAGTGTTTTGCATCCACATAATCACCAAATCATTGCACCTTAGCCAGTGCTCCATGAGTGGATCATTAGGGTCCACTGGTTCATTCAAGCTTCTATCAATAAAACACAACTTGTTTTTAATCCTCAATGCCCTCTTCATTGACCGTGCCGAAGAATTGTAGTTTTTAGAATCTAAAATATGAGTAACAAGCATGGCTCCAGTATGATCACTGCTTCCAATGAAGTATGGACTATTTGGTTGTTTTGGATCGTGATTTACAGCACTTGATGAGTTGTTGGATTGATGGATATTTGGATTTGGGATTTGTGTTTGGCCTGTATTTGTGTTCCCAGCATTAGACTCCTCCATGGATGGCTCTGATACCATTTCAAGTATATAAAATGAAGACCAAGAAGCTGATAAAGAGAAGAATCGAAAAGAATAATTGTATTGAACTTCCTTAATATGAAATGTATAATTGCAGAGGGATATATATATATATATACACAGAATTTACATGCTATTCTAGAAGGATCATTCACATGCTAAACAAACAGAATTTACAACAGATTTCTAACTAATACAAAATTCCTAACTATCTCCTTCTAGAGAGGCCTCCTCATTCCGTTTGTTTGTTGGCCAGCTTAGTCGTTATCTGTCTGTAATTTCTTCCACTGCTGGCTGCTTGTTCCTTCTTGCTGATTCTTCCAATGCTACTGGTTTCTTCTTGCTAGTTCTTCCATTTCAGCAACTTGGTTATCTTCTAACAAATTTCATTTTTAATTTTGCATACTAATGTTTATTGATTTCCATTTCGTAAACATTTTGTAGCTATGAGTGTAAGCTATGCTTGACTTTGCACAATAATGAGGGGAACTACGGCGCACACACAGGGGAAGCAATTGACACAAAATTTACCTTTTTTCAGCTTCAGCAATAAGTTACTGTGAAGGTTTTTTAAATATCTTCCAGAGGCTGAGGATGAAATTTAAACGGTTCTTAGAAGCGATGATTTTGTAGACTCTTTCTAGCTTTTTGGTCATACGTTACCATGAACGAGATTTTAGCCATTGGTTTATGATTGGAAATCTCCATTGGTTTATGATTATTATCGAAGTGAAGATAATATATGCTAACTTGATTTTTTCTGTAGGTTATGAAGATACTGCAAATGATTCAGATTTTCTTCATGTTAAATTTTGATTTATGTTTAAAGATTGAGAGCAAATCTGACATTGAACAGTTCAACATATTGTTTGATAAATTCTTTCAGCTGTTACTAAAGCTCTTCTTGTGTGGCTATGTTGCAAGAATTCTGATGAAATTTTAGTTCTTAAAGTTGTGGAGCAGAGTAAGGAAAAGATTATGTGTTTAAATCCTATTTGCAAAATTTAATGGCTTAGTGACTAAGTTGACGCAAGAGTGTATTAATTTGATAACAAACAGTTGAAGAACTAGACGAGAAAAGGGGTCCAAGAAGAGAAGAATTGAGTGTAAAGAAGAAAATCAATTTACCATATATTTAATGTTACCTATTACAATGAAAATCAATTTATCATACATATAGAGCAACTAATTTAAAATCAAAAGAACTTCTATTAAGCTATAACTTTATCAAAATATTAAATCTAATTTAACTCGGCCCTTGTTTGCTATCCATTATTTTCAAAATATATTTTTTCTCTCTTATTTTCAACCGCATATTTTTTAATAAAATAATATTACACGCAAACTCAAAATTTTTCTTTATTTTTTAACTGCACATTCTTTATCAAATCACTATTTCAAAATGTATTTTTGTCAAAAAAAAGAAAAATGGGGTTCAAACAAGCTCCTAATCTAAACTATCATAATGTGAATTAAACTCTACTTATATAATATCTAAATTCTATCTTTATTCTATTTATATCTCCATTAATTAGTGTTTGTCAAAATATTAAATCACAATGGGTCTATGTGATCAAGGTAACAATACTAATATTAAGAATATAGTAGTGTCTGTGTTAGGAAAACATCAAGATTGAATTTGTCTTGCTCAACAAAGTACTATAAGAGGACTAAGTGCATGTATGGCTAAGCTAATAAATTGCTCAAACTTTATTTTCGTTCACATGTTTTAGAACTCGCAACTTTTACTTACCACCCATTTGTTAATTATTAACCAACATTCATAGATCCACAACTTAGAATTTAATAAAAGCTTCACCAATCATACTCTAGTTAACTCTAGGTAAGAAAATTTAAGACAACCTTGATGTAGTAGACTGCTTGTGAAAGAAGTTGTTTGATTTTAATTGAGAAGTATGGGGAAGAGAGTTTTTGTGCATGTTGCTTATATTCTCAAGTGGTGGTGGATGAAACTAAAATAAGAAGATAAAGAAAAAGTTACAAAAGTAATTAAAGAATAGGTTCAATTCAATACTTAGGAATGCTTAATATGGTACCTAGGCATTTTACCTCTATGAGGGCGAAGCCTCAAGACACGAATAATTCAAAAATAATATATAAGTACAAGAACATGCTCATAATAAACTATAAACCACTAAAAAATGAATTATAAAAATAACTAACAAAATTAAAAATCTAAAGATCACAAACCGTCAAACAAGCTTCCTTTTGAGAGATGCTCAATCCATTTTTGCAAATAAATGTAAATATATTAATAAAGTGAAATAATAATTCCCAAATTATTAATCGCGTAACAAAATAGAAATCTATTACTAGAAGTAGGATCAGATTTCAAATCATCACTACTAATATTTTAGGGTCAGCAGCACCATCTTCCTCGTCACTATAAGTATCTTCTCATTCTCTGTCATTGTTTCTACATGCAATGGTATATTCTGCTTCCCTCTTCCTTTAGTGTTGGTGGAGAAAAGAAAATAAAAGTACTAAACATTTTAGCTTATAAAGATATACCCAAAAAGCTAGCACCAAAAATAAAAGGTCTAGAAAATGCAAGACAAATGGATGAACATCTTAGGCTGAAATTAGTTTGGTCCCGGACACAGCCATACATTGCATGCATGGCAACTTGGTGTAGGTCAGATTTTCTTTTGGCATGATTGCTAGATGGGTGAAATCACGTTGGCATTCCTATTCCCACACCGGCAGCACACATCTGCGAGGGTACTTGATTTCTTTAATGATAATGGGTGGGATATTGGACGTTTATTACTGGTTCTTCCTCTTCTTATAACGGAGCGGATATGGACAGATCGAATTGTTTGGCGAAATAAATCGGATGGTAGCTTCGCTACCAAGTCCGCATGGTAGCTCGTATGTTCGGGATGCCAGTATCAGGATTCATACCGATTACTATGAAACTATATTATGTCCATCACTGTCTCATTCTTCTGCTGGAGACTATGGCAGGACCTCATTCCTGTAGATGTGGTTATTCAGGGGAGGAATGATGCGAAGCATAGCGGATTCGCATAGTAGCCGGACATCCATTTTTTCGCTATTTTGCATTTTTTTTTTTCTCCATATGTTTATCAAACATAAAGTTTTACCTACAAAATAAAATATAACATAAATTATGTGAAATTTTATCCATAGGACAATAAAATATCATTATTTAGGGTCTCGAATAAGTGTAGAAACTACGTTTATCAATGACATACAAAACGCTAGTTTTGAACAAAAAAAAATTAGGACATGAAACATTGTATTATAAATTTAATTAAACGTTATAAATTCAATATTTAATTTCTGAAAAGCAATTTACCTTAAATTCGAACAGTATGCTATTTAACTTTCAACATGTTATTTTTTGCAGTAAAGAGGTTAAAGCTGACAATTTAAGTTAATATCTTGTTAAAAGAATTTATAAAAGTTTTGGTAAGGTTTTCTTAAAGTTGAAGTTTACATTAATTTTTCATAGTTCGTTTACATCCTAGGGACTTAAAGTTAGATGAGTATTACAAAATTACACGAATCCATGTTTGAATAATGAAATATCACCCGAATTTTAAATATAGAAAGAAAAAGAGGAAAAACCTTGATTCCATGAATGTCTTCAACTCCTTTTGACAATATCCTTTTTCATCTTTTTTTCTTTGCCTAAAATCCAAGAAAATAATCTTCAATCTTTGTGTAGCGATGAATTCTTATTTCTTATCTCTTGTTATCTCTCTAATGCTTGATCTCTCAAAATTTAGCTTTCAAGGTAGGTTAAAACTGTGATAGAATTACATCTAATTAATTGAGAATTAATGAGATTGTGTTCCTATAAAATACATGAACATGAACCTTAATATGAAATTGAATTCCACTTGATGTTAATAAAGTTCAATGAATTTTGGAATGTACTACATGAATCTAAGTTAATTGAAAATTAAATAAATCGAGTTATACTTAATGGAATTTTGGAGATTTATGTGCTGCACACGTAGGTAGTGGTTGGCCTTTTTCTAAATATTCACTGTTTATTCATTTTTGTTGGAAGGAAGTCATAAAGGTCGGTAAAAACAAATATGTGTATGGTAAGACCCCATTGATACTACAATAATAAAACGTGTAGTCCAAAATTTAGCCTCGGATTACTCATTTATAATAAATAAGGGTGTGATTGATGGATATTATTGAAGAAATAATGTATTTTAAACTGTGATATGATGAGAAATATATGGTTAAAAAGTAAAGAAAAGATATTGATTGGATGTAAAATATTATTTTATTGAAGAATGTGTAGTTGAAAATGAGTTTTGAAAGAATATGTGTCAAACAGGGGCTAAAAATAATAAGAGGAAATGATAGTAAGTTTTACTAAATGTGTGGATAATAATGAATAAAAATTATAAATTTTAGTTGAAATTGATGTTTGAACTGAATTTATAGTGGTATGTGAACGGAAGCTTATTATTGATATCCTAGACTCCTAGTTGCTTCTTATAAGTTATTTTCCAGTTCGCATCAAGAAAAATCCTACACCAGCACGTCATTACCAAACCCAATAATTTATACCCACAATTCTTGTTATATAAACCCATGATACAAACTCTAAAACCATCACCTAAATCAAGAATTTTCAGTCCATCACCTGCAATTATTGTTTCTTCAAAAGCACACGAAAAAAAAAATGAAGAAATCCACCTATATTCTTGCTTCAATTCTTGCCTTGCTTTTTTTGTTTGGTGCAAATTCAGTAAATGCTCAAGAAGTTGGTAATGCAGGAAATATTTTATGAATGTATATAGTTGAATACTTGAACTTGTTTATACGTGTACGTCTATGTGCTATTTAAATTTCAACATGTTATTTT
>CADEPD010003730.1:0-10617 GCA_902829195.1 Fraxinus dipetala | reverse complement strand
AAGATTTTATTTTATTTTCTCGGTTGCTACACATACCTTTATATTTGGTTTTCTCCTTCTTAGCAACACCTAGGCTCTCCTGAGATGCTTCACATTTTTCCTACAAAGACTGGACCTTTTTGGTTAAACTGATTTCTCCAACCATACACAAAATACTCAATCTCTTCCAATAAATCCAAGTACTACTTTACAGAATTACCTCAGATTTCCAAAATATCATAATGATTTTAAAATTCACCAAACTGGACTGTAACACACCCCAAAGCACAATCAAACCCAAATGTTTTTAAAGAAGGCTAACTGCTAGATTGTACACTTGAAAGCATGCTCAACAAAATCAGCATCCACATACCTTTTTCCATTGGGTCTATCCCTAGCAATTGAATACAATGGCACCGCAGGCGATGGTGGCAAAGCGGCATGATCCATATCTCCTGAACTCCACTGAACTATATTATTCAAATCTGACCCTTTACGAGCTCCTAAAGGTATCGTACCAAACTGAATGTCCACCACGGTACTGAACCTATGCTGATTAACTTTTCTAGATTCTTTACGACCCTGCAAGATGTATAACTGATACCTTTTCTGTCAATCCAATACAACTTGGGCACCCTTACAAACCTTCAAAACCCCACCTCCACCAAAGAACTCATAACTCTTTGAATCAAGGATAGACAATAAGATGAGATTCTTCTTCAAATTCGGAACATGTTGAACATGGTCAATTATTCTAATTATCCCATCCAATAGTTTCAATTTGACCGTACCAATTTCAGCAACCCGATAAGGTGTGTTGTTTCCCATAGCCATGACACCTTTAGAAATGATTTCATATGTAGTAAACAAGTCCTTATTAGGACACATATGAAACACACACGTTGAATCCAGAATCCAATCCTTCTCTTGTTTAGACTCGATGTCAGAAATAGCCAAGATATCTTACTCACTTGCAATGTTCTCTGAGGTTTGCTTCACCTAAAGTCTCTGATTGCTTTCCATATTGACTTGCAGCCAACCTTACTTTATTTTGCAATTTGTAGCAATCTTTCGTCGTGTGCCCTTCTTCTTGCAGAAGTTACAAATCTGATTACTGAACTAGACTTTGATCTGCTCCTTCCAGGACCACCATGAGCAACAAGACCTTCTCTATCTCTGACCTCAAACACCAGATAGTTCATCTTCTCTTTCAAAAACAAAGCATCATACACCTCCTCTATGGTGAGAGTATCACGACTATACAAGATTGTGTCTCTAAATGAAGAAAACGAAGCTGGCAATGAACAAAATAGGATCAAGGCCAAATATTCTTCATCGTACTTTACTTCCAAATCAGTGACTATCTCCTTAAATACAGTTAGGTGATCTTCCAATGATCCTCTTTCTTCTATTCAATGAGAGTATAAACAGTGCTTGAGATGCAACTTGCTTGTCAGACTTTTAGTTATGCACAATTGCTCCAACTTCAACCGTAAAGCATCTAATTAACCATCCTTCAAAACGTCTTGAAGAATGGTATTTTATAGAAGATGAATGTGAGAAACTGCCTTCTTATCCTTCCATAATTTCTCCTCTGCGATCAAAGTTCCGGGCATCTTGTTAATTCTCAGCAATGCATCATCCAAATCCTATTGTGTGAGTATTGCACGTATCTTAATGTGCCATAGTGAAAATCTATTATTTCGATCCAAAACCGGAATGTCATAATTCATGGAAGACATCACGAACAAAAAATTTGAACAAATCTAACTCTGTGATCTTCCGGAACTGCTGAACCTAGGCTCTGATACCACTTGTTGTTATGCCCAAAATCTCTGATACCAATTGTTGGGAATTCAAGGATCATGTATTGTTCGATATCACTTGATATAAACCAACCATCAGATTGAGATATTGAAGTTATATGGTAAAATATGAAGTATATGATTGCGAGCAAAAGAATAAAAAGAAGACAAGAAAATATGGTAAGGAATTATGAGATTTTTATTACACCACAAGTAATGAAGATAGTAAATATTACAATGATCCTAAAAACTAGTAATCACTTTTCTCACACGCTATAAAATTGTATAGAAGAGCCTAATATTTATAGGAAACATGTAGGGTGAAATCCAAACCCTAATAGATGAGTTGTAGTTGAAGTAGAATGCAAAAGAGTGTTAAAACACGAAAAGGGCCTGGGCTGGATAATCCCATCGCTCAAACGATAAGCTAGCGATAGGTCAATCACTCGAGCGCTAGGCGGGTGACAGGCGAGTGACCAAGCCTCGAGAAAAGACCTGCAGGTGTTGCTCGAGCAGCCAGCTAGCCTATGAAAATACGACAACTTTTCTTCCTAGTCCATAATTTCAACCTCTTCAAGTCCAGTACTCCAACTCCCAATAGGGCTTGCAAATGGAATCTCAACTTGAAAAAGACTTCAATAGCATTCCAAACTAAATTCCTCTTGACGTGTAATTCAATTAGAATTTTTCAATTACTTCAATAAAGAATCTGGGTTACACTCAAATTCTAACACAAAATGCAAAATTAAATGCTAAGGACTTTTCTACAACTATACTAACTTGGACCTGTTCTTCTGTTGAACAATTGGACCAGTTCTTCCTAATTGATGTTGCTGCGCAACCTATACAAACCTTAAAAATTAATATTCTACCTTGGAGAGAGCAATAACGATAAATGGGTTGGTAGAATCGAGGCTATAGAGAGGGTGTACAAAGATATACCTTGAAGAAAAAATGTTAATATTTAACAAATGAAGATAGAGGGAATCTATTTTTGAGAAGGGTGATTATATTACCACCACAATTTTTTTTCTTTTTTTTTTCTGCCACTTTATAAAAACTCCATTAATAAAACAAAATTTTTATATTTACTACAAGTAATTTTTACAAATATAGCTCTTGTTTGGTGATAATTAAAATTTAGATCTTAATCCAAATCAAAATCAATAATTAATTTCAATCACATATTTCGTGGGACCCTAATTAATTAACCACACATTCATAAATTTTTATCAAAATTTACTAAGAATCTGATTTTAATCTCCATCAAACAAACAAAGGTCTCCTACCCAATTAAAAAATATAAAAGAAAAAAGAGAGAGTAAATTACACTATCTACACCAAAAACTTAAAGCACCTCTCTCCCTCTGTTCTATACGTGTACAACATTTTATACCTTATATAGCATTTATATATAGCATTCTTGTTAGTAATACTATAAAAATTTAATTTAATTTAAACATAATATGATAGCATTCATTAAAAGGCCAGCTAATTAAGCAGCTGAAAATGCCTCCCTTAATATTTTTCCCAAATATTGGCTACCACTTTTTCTACCCAAATTTGTTTCTTTTCATCAAATCACGTTTTCACCTCTTTTCTTTGCCAATTCATTCCTATTTTTTTTTCCAGCAAAGTACTTCTCAAAATTTTATTTTCTTTGAAGAATTCAATGACAAACAAAAGATGCTCACATAAATTCCTTCTCAAAAGGAATTTTCGCGAGTTAGCTTCTACAGTTAACCTTGCTACAAAAGTTTATTAGAGTTCAAACTCTATTTACAGAGCTTTTTGTGAGGCAAAGTGTCCAGAAACCAACACATTTGTGACTGCAGGCGGTAAAATTGACATTTCTCTTTGGGAAATCCGTGAGATAAGTGGACTTTCAATCATGAGCCATTATTATGAAGTAGTCCCCAAGCCTTTTAAAGTTGATAGATAATCTTCCCAAGTCCTGTTTTTACCTATTTAATGTTTCATATTGATTGCCTATGCGACTGAATCTGATTGCGTTAGTCATGAAGATTGGATTGATTTTTGGTTTCATGAGATTGGTTGTGCCCATAATCCTCAACAAAACAAAAATTATAAGAATGCTATAAAATCTAAACCCATTCAAGAGACGTCATCAATGGGCATCAAAAGAAATGCAAAAATCCATGGTTGTAGACAAGCTGAGAGATACTTCTTGTATGGTTCGTAGTCACTGGAGCGATTTATCAATATATTTGTCTATGGAAGAAGAAGAGGAGTTAGAAATAGCAGCTTATCTCTCTTTGTGGCTGTCATTTTGTTATTCCATTTAGGACGAATGTATAAGAGTTGAAACTTTTAAAGCATCTTCTAGGATGGCAGGCGGATACACTTACAACAAGTTCCTCCCATATTAGCAAGTATTTATAGATGACTTATACGAATTGAGAACCACAGTCAGGCCATGACCTTGTCTCGATTTCACATTCATTTCCTGGACACTCTCTTTATGTTTGGGCTACAACTTATTTTGTTCAAGGTATTTATGCTCATGTGGGCAAGAAATACTCTTATCCTATAATCCGAAATATGTTGGCACTTTGAATGTTTTCCAATTTTGGGAGAAAAATGTCGTTGATTGTCGGGACCTTATCCATAGAATGATGGATGTTAATGACTTTTGTTGGAATCCATTTCCCTTATCGTCTCATTCCGACGTACGAGTGGATGACCAACCAAGGTCTACAGATACTTTAGAATTTATGATGAGTATTCGATCTGGATTTGTATCCAATCGTCGAGGAAATTTCACTTTTATTCTTGAGGCATATAATCCTTACAGATTTGTGAGATAACATGGCTTTAGGAAAAAAATTCCCAATTTACAAAGAAAGTTGGATATTTCTCCCAATGTAGGCGACATGTATCGCATTTAGTTGTCTTTGAGTGGATCTATATTTCATATTTCAAAGTATTTGAAGAATACATGTCAAAATGCTGATGCAGAGTACCAAGGTTGGTGGATAACCAAGTGTTGCAATCCTAACTAAGGTTCAAGTGCAGGTTTTATCTTCAAGTGAGAATCGCAACTTTTTTCTTGATCTAACTTCAAGGCAAATGAACAGGGTCATAGCTAAAGTGTCAAACCCTCCAAATATTATTCTTGAAGAGACTTTTCGAATGAAGGAACCAAAATTTTGAAATGAAATAGGTAGAAAGAAAATTAAAATTATAGTTCCCTCAACAAAGTTTGCTTTCACCTCTGAGCCTACTAATAAGATACCTGAAGCAATTTTGATTCCAGATCACAGTAGTCCTGGAGATCAAGCATCCCACGCCCCTGGGAAAACTCTAGCTTTGGAAGATGAAATTCTAGAGATTAGGTATGATTTTTATTTTTATTTCTAACATACTGTTTGTATTTGATCTAATGTAACAAATTTCAATTATAGGCCCATCTTTCTTAAATATATAAAATGAAGAGTTCGGTCCTTTAAAAGGTGACCTCGAAGCTTCTAACGTTAACATCAGTCTTCCGAATACACAATCAGATGACGAATCTTTAGAAATGTCACCTAGAATATGAAATGTGTGTATGTTCTTTGTTTTTCATCCTTCATTTTTTTATTAGTAGGTTTTCAAATCATTCCTGAAGGACTGAATTTCTCCATGAATCCAAACTTTTTGCAAGATCAGACTACCAAGAGTGATGGAAAAATTGATGCACTTTAGGGAATAGATGGTACTCATGATTTTCATGGCCTTCATTTCAAAGACTTGAGCACCATTAATGAAAGAACTTCGAAGCATAACGCATATGATTTCAATAATGAAAATGAAGTGAATTCTGACACTGTAAGAGCTAACATTTCCGATATCAATTGTTCCATCTTATTTGGCTTTAGTTAACATTCTTCATTCAAACAATCATGGGACCGCGCCAATTTGTTCTTTCATGTCTGGTCCTTCCTGGAATAACTCAAGAGTCTTATTACTTGAAGGCTGCTCTACAAGAAGCCATGGCTAATTATCTTCAAAAGTGTTTTAAGGACATTTTGAACAAATTGAATGAATTTATAGGATGGATTTTCCAACATCCGATTTTGGTGGGATGAGAATAATTTAATTCTTCAAAACGTGATTACCAGCTCATTTTGTACAGATCCAACACATTTGATGAAACATATGGATATGTTTTCAAAACAAGTTGACTTTTATTTATTTGAAAGGAAACGACACTTGGTTTGTCCAACTGCTAGAAAAAAGGCTAAGCAGTTGAAACTTTTGAATATTAAGTTGGAAGTGGAGGACTCCACGTGTTCTTTGTTGGAAGATAAAATTATTTAGCTAACATTTGAGCTAGACAAACTCTGGATGAGCTCTAAACCCATCAGGAACGAAGAGTATGCTAGGAAGTGTGAAGGCCAAATTACAAGAATCACATACTAGAGATGTCACTAGCATAATATCCATTGACTAGAAAATGAACACTTTCGAAAATAGTTTCTTACAAGTGATTTTGATAAAGTAAAGACTTCCTGATTCTTTTTAGGACCATATTGTGTGAACTTTGATTTGCCACCTTTTTTTTATGAATTTTTCTTCTTCATTTTTCTTGTGTATTTTGTTTTTCTCTGTAGAAAATGATAAACAAATTGAATGAATTTATTGGTTGTGAACGAACTTGAATTTATAATTTATTCAATCTGCATACGTATCCAAAAGGGATCAAGTCGAACATAATTCATTACAAGAACACAATTTTTTTTTGTTTATTTCAGGTTGTTTACAATTTATTCTCTTGTGGGCCAGGAGTACTAGATTTTATTACAATGAAAAATTTACAAAATAAAGAACTTCAGGCGTAAAAATGCTTTAGGAATGTTCCATTGATAGTTACAATTTGCAGTCTATCTTTGTTGACGATCTTGTATGCTCCATTCTTGAATGCATGGTAACAAAAAAGGAACCCTCCTGTTTAGATTGGAACTTGCCCCTATTTTTCTTGTAATTATGATTGGTCTGAGTACGGAAAGTAGCATATCTCCAACTTGAGATGATCTTGGTCACACCTTTTTGTTTAAAGACTTCGCCATTCGAGCTTGATAGCATTTCAGGTGCAATTGCACTTCTCATATCTTCTTATCTAAACTTTTATCTCTTCTAGTCGAAGATGAACATTTTCTTTTGTTGTTAAAACTTCTTGGATGGCAATTTGAAGTGATGGGAATTGACACTCCAAGAAAGTATAGCTTTCACTTCATACGCTAAGGCGTAATGAGTGGTTTATGTTGGAGTCCGATAAGTAGTTTGATAAGTCCATAAGACTTCATCGATTCTTTCATGCCAATCTCTTTTTGATTTGGAAACTAAGTTTTTAACAGACTATAGAGTGTTTTGTTGAACGCCTCTACGAACCTGTTAGATGCCGCATTGTACATGGACGAGTTGTATTGTTTGAATCTAAACTTTGCACATAAATATTTATGTGACTATTATAGAAGGGTTTTTGATTATCAGTGATGATGTGTCGTGGGAACCCATATCGATAAATGATCTGGATACGAATGTAATCCACAACATTTTCTTTCTTTACTTCCTTCAATGTTATGGCTTCAGCCCACTTAGAGAAGTAGTCGATCCTGACGAAGATGTATAAATGCCTAGCTGAAGATTTTGGAGTTATAGGTCCAATTACATCAAGATCTCATGCAACAAATGGCCAAGAAGCTACTGTCGGATGTAATGGTTCGGGAGGTTGGTAGATGAAATTTTTGTGGACTTGGCAAGCTACACATTTCTTCGCATAATCTATGGAGTTTTGTACTATAGTCGGCCAGTATTATCCCATCCTCTTTATTACTTAAGCATTGAAGGAAAACTCCATTGAATGATCGTCGATATGGTGTTCTTTTATAAAAGACAAGGCGAGATGTATGCATCTTGAATCCAATTTTTAGTTGCGGGTTATTCGGTAACTTTTGATGTTGAAGGAAATCGATTATTGGTTGTCTCCAATCTTCTCTTTCCTTATCATTGATTACTTTGACACTATTGTTCTCTTCTAGATTTTCGGGTGACAATGATGGAAGCACTCATCTCTGAGCAATTGATATAGGATGGGGAAAGTCTTCATCTGACCTAATTAGAATATCAGCTAAATTAGCTAAGGCATCAGCTTTCCCGTTTTCCCTTCTAGGCACGAATTTGATTTTTACCGAATCAAATCAGTTCATAAGTGTTGATGCATACTCATGATATGGTTTCAAGTCTAAATTACTGACTTCATACTTGGTTGAAAGTTGATTGATTATCCATTTATAATCTCCAAAAACTTCCAATTGATGGATATCCATATCTAATGCTGTCTCCAAGCCAAGGGTAAGGGCTTGGTGTTTCGCTATGTTATTTGAACATTTCTCTATTAAGGTAAATGAATAAGGCATAACGAGATCAAGAGGAGTAACAAAGACTACTCTTGCCCCGACACCATAACTTCGAGCTGCCCCGTCGAAGTATACAACTTTAATAAATTCGGAAGGTCTTCCTAAAGTTCACATTTCGCCAGAATTGGATGGTCAGTGAGGAAATTTGGCAGAGCTTGTCCTTTAATGGCTTTTTGTGGAATGAATTTGATATCAAACTAAGATAACATAAGTTCCCAGTTTCTAATCCTTCTAGAAAGAATCTATCTAGACATTATGTACTTCAATGGATCAATCTTTGAAATAAGATTGATTGTGCATGATGGCATATAATATCTTAACTTTTTAACCACGAAAATCAACGCAAGGTATATTTTTTCAATAGGTGAATACTTTATTTTAGCACCTACCAGCGTCGTGCTCAAATAATAAAGCTCATTATCTCTTTCCTCATCATTGACTTGGACAAAAAGTGCTCCCAAAGAATATTCTTGCGCTACAAAGAGTCAATTGTTTCCCTAGAGTTGGAGCTGCGAGTACTGATAGATGAGACAAATATTGCTTAATACTTTGAAAAACATTTTGACATGCATCATCCCACTCAAATGGTACCTTTTTCTTTACCAATTTGTTGAATGGATGACAACGTTTAGCAATGTTGGAGATAAATCTTCGAATGTATGCAAGCTTTCCTTGAAAACTCTTTAACTCATGCACATTTCTTGGCTCTGGCTTGTTGATTATGGCGTCAATTTTTGATCGATCCATCTCAATGCCCCAATATCGAACAATGAAGCCAAGAAATTTTTGAGACATGACACCAAAGGGAACACTTTAGCGGATTCATATTCAGTTGATGTCGTCGCAATATTTTGAAAACATTTTGTAAGTTTTGTAGATGCTCATCACGTTTCTTTGTTTTAACCACAAGATCATTCACACATCATTCCATGTTCTTATGCAACATGTCATCAAAGATTTTTTGTAACAATATATGCCCTTAGAAGTACGGAATGGTGTTAGCTTCTCATCTTTTGTATTTATCCGTATTTAGTTGTATTCGGAAGATCTATCTATGAAATATAAGACTTTATACCAAGTAGTTTCATCCATCATCAACTCTGTTATTGGAAGTGAAAAATTATCTTTTGGACATACTTGGTTCAAATCTCGAAAGTCAACATAGACTCGTAGTTATCCATTCATTTTCGTAACATGAACAATGTTTGCAATCCAAGTTGGGTACTTGACTTCACGTATGAATCTCGCTTCAATAAGTTTGTTGACTTCCATTTCAATCTGAGGAATCAGTTCTGGTCAGAATCTGCTTTGAGGTTGCTTAATCAGAAGAACTCCATGTCTTACTGCAAGGCAATGTATTGCAACCATAGGATCTAACCCCGTCATTTCCTTGTAAGACCATACAAATACGTCTTTGTATTTCTGAAGCAAATGGACGTACTCAGATTCTCCCTTTTAACTGAGGAAAGCACTTACAAACACTGGTCTCGGGTATTCTTTGGTCCCCAAGTTCAATTGTTTCAAGTCATTTATAATAGCTTGTCCCCCTTTTTCAAATGTAGATGGGGCCAGTTTAGGTTCATCTATTTTGGTAGAGTTTTCAGACTCAGATTTTGAGTTGGAAGTTTCTTCAAAAGCAACGTGATTGACAGAGACTTCTACTTTATCTTCATTATTCTTTAGGGATGGGTAAACTTTTTAATTTTTTTGTCTTCTTCTTGATCTTTAAGTCTTTGAGCTTGGATTAGAAGTTTTAATTCCAAATCGAGAGAATGCAAATTGTCTTTGAGATGACTTCTGAGGAGCTAGTATATTCTTATCAATTTGAGTAGATGAAGAAGGCTCCTCACTTAACCTTTGGTAGACAGAAGCTTTACCTTTTATGCCAACTACTGTGGAGGGTTCTGCTTTGAACGTTTTAATCATCGAAGCTCTAGCATTCTCATTTTCAATTTGATTGAACACTAAAGGTCTTGGCTATTCTCATTTCTTTTCTGTAACTTCATATATTTGAATTAGGATTGGGTTTGAGGAAACTGTATTGAATTTAATCTTTCTCGGTGGATTTGGGTCATATTCCAAACCATATCTAGATCGTGACATAAGGGCTCCATCAGAATCAGAAGGGATGCACCACCCAAAATGATAGCATCAAGATCACCCAAATTGCGAGGCTCTCTTTTCCCAAATCCGACATTCTCAAATAACTTTTTGACTTGAGGATTTTAACATCTTTTGAAAGTCTATTTTAACTCATCGGCTTCTTTAGTACCCGACATGTCTTGTTTTGATGAGCTAGAAATACAGGATTTTGATATGTTTGGAATAAATGTCGAAGCTTCCAATGTAGATTTACATTCTCCCGAGGCTACCATGAGTTGATGGGGTATAAACAATTTTGGAATACTAGGTAT
>CADEPD010003729.1:0-13642 GCA_902829195.1 Fraxinus dipetala | reverse complement strand
AAATTGAAATACAAAGAGAACAGACCTTTAGTAGTTAGTAAACTTAAGATAAATTAATTTTATTTTTCCAATAATATTTTTTATTATTTAGCAAGAAGATTTAAATTATTTTGTTGATCAAAGCAATTATATTTTTCATATTTAATCATTCTTTTACTGTCAAATAACTTATTTTACAAATAGATTTGAATTAAATACCGATAAATATGTTTTAACCTACTAAGATAAGATTTCAATGAATGCAAATTGCATTTTAGCCTCTATATATGTATCACGATGAAAACCAAACAAATTCTTTGTCAGAAAGAGACCAAGTGAATCTATGGTAGTGAGATGGAAAATGCTTTGAAGATCAATCACTGGATTTTGATTCCATCGATCGAAATTCATTACTCGAAACCCGAGAAATTCGAGGGTTGATTGATATGATCTAAATGGCTTTTGAAGATTTGTTGTTTGCCACTCTCAATCGCCTTTTATTTTATGCTTTCTATTTTGGTTATATAAAGGGCATATGGCACCACCCTAGCATGTTGTTTTGATAGCAAGTTCAATGTTTTATAGTCTTAAAAATTCTACATCTCGATTAAATACTGTATCACATGATGACGTGACTATTTAATAGAGATTTAGACCACTTATGTTTTCAATAGGATGATTCTACAATTATAATGAAGAGCGTGTTTGATTGGCATGGAAAAGATATCGTAGAAAAGAAAATATTTTCTTTATTCTGAAGAAAACAAAAACCTACTCTCCAAAGAAAAAATGTTTTCTTTAAAAATAAGGAAAATTAGGTATATTTTTAAAAGTTGAAAAATATTTTTCATGAAAAAAAATAACAATCACACACTTTAAAGTATGAATTTGGATGAAAAACTGACATTTTCCATAAAAAATAAATGTAATCAAACACACCCAAAATGTTTCTATTCTAGTCGATAGAGTATGCTATTTGCTTGTTTAAGAGTATAAAGCTAGATGCTAGTTATATATATATTGATCAAAATTGTTTACATAAAAGTTATATTCATTTTAAACTTGATTAAATTTTCATAAATGATTAAGAAAGTAAAATAATCTATAAACGATATCTATGTAATTGTCAATTTTCTTTAGCTCTTTTTAATTGCTTGCTAGTTGGCTTCACTTTTGCATGGAAAAAAGAAAAGGAAATGAATTGGTGTGGACCTTTTGTCATTACATCTATGTCGGGATTGTAAAAAAGAAAAAGAAAGATTCTATTACACATAATAAATATATTGATATTCTATTGTTTATTTTGTCAAGAAATCTAATGTGAAAGGTTGTTTGTAGTCAAATAATATGATTCAATAGTAAAGGGATAATTATCATACTTTAAGCACTAGACGTCTAGACCTAGTCAATGGATTGAACCCGTGTTACACGAAACAAGGAAAGTTATAAAATAATTGAATGAATTGTGCCCGTAAATTACACTTTCGATCCATCAAAATTACTTAATTTCAATTTGTCAAATCAAGTAACTTATATTGGTGTTGCAATAATGAACCTAAACTTTAAACTATTATAATTTGATCATTTCATATATAATATAGTTTCAATCTAGTCATTTCATTAAATTCGACAAACCAAAAACTGATACGAATATTGAATAATAAAAATAAAGAGGATATGGCCATATATCATCAATTTGCACTATTTTTTCAAGCCAAAGAATTTGGATTGACTTATTGAACATAAATTCAAATTCATATTCCAATTCAGTTAATCCCATAATTTTTATACCCTATGAATAATTTCTTCATTCTTTCATCCCTTAGAATAAATATATAAATTTACCTATCATCCACACCTCACAAATAAAGGAAGAGAAAGATATACTAATTATGTTTATCCCTTTCAATCACATGAAAAGAAATATCCATTAAAGCATTGCCATCATTAAAATTTTCCACGAAAGCTTCTCTAGAGTTTTAGAAAAGTTTGCAGCCATTATACAAGATGGTGGGGACTGCCTAATTCATCTGGAATATCAAGCAAACAAACACACACACACACGCACATACACATGTGTGTGTGTGTGTGTTTATTGTATAATATTTGCATCTCTGTGCATGTATATGTAGAGGGAGGGGGGGTGGGGGTGATAGAAAACAAACCATAGACTTTACTTCTCTCTCTTCTTTTCAGACTCAAATTTTTGCTGCATGAAAGATTCTCTCCAACCCTTCAAGTCAAAGAAAAAAGAAAATATTTTAAAAAAACAACAAAAAAATTGAAAATTTAAATAAAGGAAATGGGAAATGGTAGAAAGGAATGGGGGAACAGCTCATGGCATATATTCCCCCTACATAACCCCACTTATGTTTCCTGATATGGAGTGAGAACACAGGATACCCCCCAACAACTCCACAATTATAAAGAGAATAACATCTGCCACATATTTGAGCCAGAAAAAAAACCTCAAAGGAAGTAAACACCCTTTCTTATGCTTCAATCTTCTCATAAAAAACGAGAAATGACTCTTCAGAACGTTCGTATTAAAGAGACGAGCTTGGTGTTATCCAGTGATGCGAAACCGAGACTGAAATGGACACGAGAACTGCACGAAAGATTTGTTGATGCAGTTAATCAGCTTGGAGGTGCAAATAGTTGAGTATAGAAGTTTTTGATTCAGTTAAATTTATCTGTGTAAACTTAGTCTCTATGTATTCTGATACTAGTTGTGAGTCTTCAATGCAGAGGCTACACCGAAATCCATAATGAGGGTGATGGGCGTTAACGGACTAACTTTGTACCACCTCAAGAGCCATTTACAGGTAATGTTTCTTGTTTATATACGACGATATTCTAGTTTCTTGCACGTCATATTTAGAGGGATTTTTTATGGGGGAAATTGTACTTTGCTGCAGAAATATAGGATGGGAAAGAATAAACAATCACAATCCTATTATGAGGATGATGAACAAGACAGTAAGCAGCATTATCTTAAATTACGATATCATGAAAAAGTGTGAATGAAGGAAACTAACGAAAATTTCTTTCAATGCAGACTACAGAGATAATCAGAGTCCCATCACTAGCAAGAATTATGATGGAGAGCAGAATCAGACTAATGAGTAATAGCTTTTATAAATAGTTTCCAAGAGTATTGGATAACTTAGAATGGATGAAGGAATTTTCACTTATTTAGGGTTGTGTTTTGTTAAAAGTTTGCAGATAGCTCAGGCACTACAAGTGCAAATGGAGGTGCAGAGGAAACTTCATGAACAAATTGAGGTAAAACATGTATTAAATTCTACGATTACACAATCTTGGTTTTCGGTGAAAAGGGCATATTCGGATTAAGCAGGATTTTCTTGTCTCTGCATATTCCAGGTGCAAAGACATTTGCAGCTGAGAATTGAAGCACAAGGAAAGTACTTACAATCTGTCTTGAAGAAAGCACAGGAAACACTTGCTGGATATAGTGCTTCCTCGACTGAAGTCGAACAAGCAAAAGCTCAACTTTCTCAATTAGTCGCAATGGTTGACACTGGGTGTCTAAGTCCTTCAGTGTCCGTTTTGACAGAGAGTGAAGGCTTACTTTTAAAAGATGCTAAAGATATACGAAGACATACCAGATGCTCGCTCGAGAGTTCCTTGACATCTTCTGAGAGCTCGGGCAGAGAGGAAGAAACTCGTCCGATGCTTGACTTTGATGACAATGAGAAGACTAAAGTTTCCGAAACCTGTATTAGGAACAGGAATCACGTTGTGCTCTCACTGATGGAAATGCTTCCTACAGAAAAGAGTGGATTAGAAGGTCGAGTTAGCGATACGAAAAGGAACAGAAGTAATATATATGATGGCAATTCTATTGTGCAACCATCAGGTAAAAGATCAGAGGGGGACAGAAGTCGTGAACAATTGATAAAGTTTGGATCATTGGAGACCTTCGATTTGAACAGTAAATGCCTGACACAGTTTGATTCAGGTTCAAAAGCGATAGACTTGAACTTCAATGCAGTCGAGCAATTTACTGAAAATCTTTAGTGTATAGAAACAGTATTAATTGGCACAGACTGTACATTGTTTCAAGTATGGACCACAATGAACTTTCTGAAGTATATCCATAACTAAAGATGCTATACATCATGTGCATAATCGTGAACTTTCTTATCCAATTACTAACAGAAATTTGAAAGCCCAACACGTCTCTCTTGTAGCCCACAACAGAGACATCCAAATTAGCCTGCACAAAGAATTATTACAACTGAATTTTAAAGGTTCAATTACAGTTGCTTCAAGAACATGATTTGGGTAATCAGAGTTTGGTAGTATATCCTTACAAGTAGCTCAAAGTGTTTCATCCAATAACTGGATGCCTTCAAGTATATCGTATCTGCAGATATCAAGATCTGGTGCTCAAAACTTTGGTCAATAGGAAACCTGATTGTAGAGATCTAATGGAAACCCCAATGTATGACCTACTAAAATTCAACACCTAAGTTATAAAAAATAAGTAATTTCGATTACTTTTGTTTTGATGTCATTAGATTTATTAGAAGCTTAAATTTATTACATGTTGTACTGAGTTTGATCTCTCTTCCAAGAGTTTGAATTGGTCAAATATTAGTTCAATTTGAAAAGTCACAATACCTCATCAAATCAAATTTATACTTCTACATCATGTCACATTGAATTGAGTTAACTGTATCTTTCTCGTTTGACCCCGCTTAGGATCCGTTTGATAAACAAACGTGAAAAAAAATTCCAATTCTGTGTTAGTTGAAAAATAAAAACTCCACCAAACTAATAAGAATTCGTTTTTCATAAAAATAAAGAAAATACAGTTTAAAGTGGTTGTATTTTGAAATTCGATTTTCATTTTTACGTTGCAATCAAACGGTTAAATTAGAATTTTTTTTTCTCGAATGTAATATTTTTCATGAAAAATATAACAATCAAACAGGACCTTAGATATCTGTCCAATAAATCCTTTTTAGTTGCACAACCTTCTCTGTTTTCGGAATTCCCTATATTCTATATTGATGGAAATGCAGGACCTAGTACTGCAGGTGACTGCTATAAAATTTGGGCAAATGTACTAGCAAACTAATTTACTGATAAGCATGCACGAGAAACTACTTTTTTGATATAAAGACTATGTTATTACTCTAGCAATAGAGAAAGACCTTAGTAACTCTACTCTGTTAAAGAAACTGGCAACTACTGAGCACTGTACAACTCAATTTAATATTCGATAATCGAGGAGTTGGTGGATCATCGGTGCAAATCGCGTTGCCACAGAATAGTGCCAATACTTTCACCAACACCACCTAGATTTCTTTGCTTCAGTCCTATCAGCTTCTCTTTCGCAGCTCTAAGAATACAATTTATTATAAAGTATGTTCTAAAATAAACAAGATACAGAATTGTTCTAATACTACTTGCTGTGAAACAAATCACCTGATTTAGATGTTGAAGTTATATGGTAAATAATAATGAAGTATTTGATCAAGCAAAAGAATAATAAAGACAAGAAATATAGTAAAGTAATTAAGAGATTTTATTGACTCAATAATAATGGAGAAAATGGAGAAAATTACAATAGATCATATATATTCTAGTAATCATATTTTCTCACACTTATTAAATTGTATAGAAGAGCCTAATATTTATAGGAAACATGTAGGGGATATCAAAACCCTCATAGTAGAGTTCTTGATGAAATAAGATACCACCAAAACAAGTCTAAGACAAATTCTAATCCCCAATGGACTTCCAAAATAGATCTTTAACTTGATATAGGGCTCTAATAGCATTTCAAATTGAATTCTTCATGATGGGTACTTCAATTAGAATTCTTTAATTATTTCAATAAGGAATTGAGGTCACACCTAAATTTTAAAAATCTCGACCTTGACACGAATTTCATCAATAAATGAACTCTCTTCTTCAACAATAATCAAAAAATTAATTTCTCTAACAAAACACAATACTTCACTTCTTCCAATGAATTCAAGCACTACTCTGCAAAATTACCTCAAATTCCCAAAAATCATAATGATTTTAAAATTATCAAAATGGGTTGTAACACACCCCAAAGCAGAATCAATACCAAATGTTTTACTGAAGGCCCCTTGCTAGATTGTGTATCTTCTACTCCACTTAAAATTAGTATTCAAATACCTTGTTCCACTAGGTCCGTCTGTAACAGCTGGATATAATAGCACTGCGGGTGATTGTGGCAAAGCGGCATTATCCATATCTTATAAACTCTATTAAGCTGTATTCTTTAAATCTGACCATTTATGAGCTCCTAAAGGTATTGTACCAAATTGAATGTCCTCCACGGTACTAAACCTATGCTGATTAACTCTTCTAGATTTTGCACGACCCTGCAAGATGTATAACTGAGATCTTTTCCGTCCTTCTAATACAACTTGAGCACACTTACAAACCTTCAAAGCTCCACCTCCACTTCCACCAAAGAACTCATAACCTTTTGAATCAAGGATAGACAAAGATATGAGATTTTTCTTCAAATTCGGAACATGTCGAACATGACCAAGTGTTCTAATTATTCCATCCAAAAGTTTCAATCTGACCATACCAATTCCAGTAACCTGATAATGTGCGTTGTTTCTCATAAGCACGACATTTATGGAAATAGTTTCATATGTAGTAAACAAGTCTTTATTATGACGCATATGAAACACACATGTTGAATCAAGAATCCAATTCTCCTCTGGTTAAGACTCTACGTCAGAAATAGATAAGAGATCTCTATCACTTACAACGTTCTCCGCGAGGTCTGCTTTGCCTGAAGTATCTGAATATCTACTTACATCCATCATTTCTTTATTCTGCAATTTGTAGCAATCCTTTTTTAAATGCCACTTCTTCTTGCAGTAGTTACAAATTTAATTACTAAACTTAGACTTCGATCTGTCTTTTCCAGAACCACCATGAGTAACCAGGCCTTCTCCATCTCTGGCCTCAGAAACTAGATGTTTCATCTTCTCTTTTGAATACAAAGCATCATACACTTTCTCTATAGTGAGAATATCACGACTATGTCTTTAAATGAAGAAAACGAAACGGACAACGAACACAATATGATCAATGCCAAATCTTCTTCATCATACTCCACTTCTAAAGTTTCCAAATCAGCGACGATCTCTTTAAATACAGTCAAGTGATTTTCCAATGATCCTCCTTCACTATTCAATATGAGTATAAACGCTGCTTGAGGTTCAACTTGCTTGTTAAACTTTTAATCATGCACAATTGCTTCAACTTCAACCATAAATGAGTTGCTGAATTCTCCTTCAAAACATCCTGAAAAATGGTATTCGATAGATGAAGATGAATGTGAGAAATTGTCTTCTTATCCTTTTATAATTTCTCCTATGCGGTCAAAGTTGCGAACATCTTGTCAATTCCCAGCAACGCATCATCCAAATCCAGTTGTACGAGTATTACACGCATCTTAACCTGCCATAGCAAAAATCTAGTACTCCGATATAAAAGCGGAATGTCATACTTCATGGAAGTCATCACGAACAAAAACCTTAAACAAATCAAACCCTGTGCTCTTGCGAAACTGCTGAACCTAGGCTCTAATATCAATTGTTGTAAAACAAACAAGATATCAGAATTACTTTGATATCACTTGTTGTGAAACAAACCATCGGATTGAAGTGTTGAAGTTATATAACAAATAATAATGAAATATTTGATCAAGCAAAAGAATAATAAAGACAATAAATATGACAGGGGAATTAAGAGATTTTATTATCTCAATAATAATTGAGAAATGAAAAAGATTACAATGGATCCTATATTGTAGTAATCATATTTTCTCATACTTATTAAATTGTATAGAAGAGCCTAGTATTTATAGGAAACATGTAGAGGATATCAAAATCCTCATAGTAGAGTTGTTGATGAAGTAGGATACCAAAAAAAAAAAAAAAAAGGATTTCAAAACAAATTACAACTCCAAATGGGCTTCCAAAATATAATTTCAACTTGATATATTACTCCAATAGTATTTCAAATTGAATTATTCATGATGTGCACTTCAATTAGAATTTTTTAATTATTTAAACAAGGAATTTGGATCACATCCAAATTCTAACAAAGTATCATATTATATTTACCATGGAACTTAGTGCAAATAAATTATCTTTAACTGCTAGCTTTACGTTCTCCATGAAATTATTTCATTCAATATTTTTGTTTGCCATCATTGAACTTCATGAATCCAAGTAGTATCAGATATTCCTGGGGCAATAATCATAAAATATTTAAGCTTATCTTAAACTAGGAAGTAAACTTCGCCTTTGATTAAGAAATATATTCAACTTGCACCACAAATGGTGCATTAAAGACACATAAATGAATATATTTTTCTCCTTTAATAGCTTAACTTTTTTACCAAGTTGGAAAACATAAATCCCTGAAACTTTTAATTAATGTTAACATTTTTAACATCTAAGTAGTGGATCAAACACCACGCGTCAGTTTTTGGCAAATATCACAATTGTTGCAAAACAAGAACAGTAAAAATAATTATTTTTGCATCACCCGCAGTACAAAATTCCTCCTCCTACCGCTTCTCATCTTACCTGTTTGTATGCAGCCTCGAGAGGCATCACATAGCAGCTCTTCGCATCAATTGTTCTTTCTCACAGTGATGCCTTTGTTCGCTGCACAGGAAGCCTGTCAAGGGTCTACAACATTTGCACACGGATTTTTTCCCGAAATGTTCATCCAACCTGAAATTGGTTCCACATTACCTGATTATCAGCGAGTGATTTGGTAAAAAGACGGAATACCTTGAAATCTGACCATTTTTTTATTCAATTCTGATGAAACCTATGCTTACAAGGCATTTCTTTAGCCATTTGCACAGCCTCCCAATCTAAGCATATCAGACCCTCTTCATTATTCCATTACCAACAATTTTCACACTCAGCATGGCCTCAATGGAAGCTTTTGAGGCAGGTATCTGACCATCCTTATTCAAGAACAAGTCTCTAAACAAAGAATCCAAGCCTCAGCACTACCTTCTATTACAATCATGCCTTGTGTTTGAGGGCTTAGGAGGACGATTTCGTCATGTGACTCATGCGGGGGTGACTGGATTTTGGGATTCTTGCGGTGGGATTGTGGAATCTATAAGTGGATAGGTGGAATAGTGTTTCAGCCAGTAACTGGATACAGTCAATTATCATATCTGTTGACCTCAAAATCTGGTACTCAAAACTTCGTTCAATAGGAAACTTGATGACGGAGAGGACCTACTAAAATTAGACACCTCCTTCATAAAAATAGTAAGTAATTAGATTTTATTTGTTTTGATGTTATTAGATAAATTTGTTAGTTTGATGCGAGTAGATATGACATAACTAAATATAGTGCATGTTGTACCGACTTCGATCTCTCTTCCATCTACTGGAATGGAAAAATGTTAGCTCAATTTTTTTTAAGTCACCTTGCCACTTTAAGTCGATAATTCTACGTCATATCACGTCAAATTGAGTCAACAGTATCTGTCTACTCAGATTCTGCTTAGATATCTGGCTGAGAGATCCTTTCATTTGCACAACCATCTTCATTTATGGAATCATCTGTATTCTATGTTAAATGATAGCAAGGCAGGACCTAGTAGCCAGGATGACTGATATAAAAATTACAGCAAACATACTAGCAAACTAATTGAATAATATTCGCACTAGCAACTACTTTTTGGATTTAAAAATGCAATAAGTCATCAGTCTAGCAGTAAAGAAAGGCCTTTGCAACTCTACTCGGTTTAAAAATTGGCAAGTGCTGAGCACTGTACAACTCAATTTATTCGATTTATTCAAGGAGTCAGTGGAGCATCTGTACAACTCGGAACAAGGTTAGTGGTTATACTTTCACCAACACCACCCGCTTGCGATATAACTTGTAGGTTTTCTTTGCTTCAGTCCTTCAGCTTCTCCTTTGCTGTTCTAAGAATACAATTTTATAGAAAGTAATCAGATTATATTTACCAAGGAACTTGGTGCAAATAAATTCTCTTAAAATTACGTTCTCCATGAAATTATATCCTTAAATATTTTTGTTTACCATCATTGAACTTTATGAATACAAGCAGTATCAGATATTCCTTGGACAAATAATCATAAATATTAAAGAATATCTTAAACTAACAAGCAAAATCCGCCTTACGTAAAAAAAATAAAAAATTCGACTTGCACCTCAAATGGTGTATTGAAGACACATAAATATATTCTTCTTCTTCCTAATAGCTTAACTTTTTTGACAAGTTGGATTAATATAAATCCTTGAAGCACCTAACTAACTTGAACAAGTTTAACATATAAGTAGAGGATCAAACACTTGTCAGTTTTTGGCAAAAATCACAATGAATCGACGTGGACAATAACCCCTAGCCTTCCAAGCTAATGATGCAAGGTTGATTCTTAAAGTAAAAATTTATGTTTTCATAAGGAAGCCATCAAAGGCTTTTCAGAAATTGAGATTTATTGCGAAACAAGAACAATTGAAAAAGTGATTTCTATATCACCATCACCAGCAATACAATGTTCCTCCTCCTCCCGCCTCTCATCTTTCCTGTTTGTTTGCAGCCCACCAAACCCATCCATGAGATGCGTGACATCTCTCTTGATAATTCTCTTGCAGTGGTAATGCCTTTGTTTGCCGCACAGGAAGCATGTAAATGGTCTGCACAACATCTGCAGATTTTTTTCCAAAATGTTTATCCAATCAGAAATTGCTTCCGCATCAATCGAATAAAAACTATATGTTGATTTAGTTAAAAGATGGAATACCTAAAATTAACAGAGCTGGAATTCCATCCCCTTGGATTTAAGGCTTCATCTATAATGACAGAATGCTAAATCTGAATCTACCAATAGATAAGAGATGGAATTCATAATACTATTATCAAACATATAATGACGTGAGTTTCATACATATATCCTGAATACTCACAGCAATAACGGACATAACCTTCCATTTGCTCCAGCAAGATTTTTTTTCCATGAAAAGTCAAACTCAACTCGAAACCTACATCCTTTCTAACATACAGTTCTTTATTATTGAAAGACATGTACATCTAGAACTAACAGTGAGTGGATGGTCTCCTTCAGATGATTTTCAAACTCGTCTTCCTATCAGTGCCATTTTCAGATAGACTTTCCTTTCTCATCTTAATAAAGAGATGTCCACCAAAAAGGGTGAAGAATATGAATCAAGATGAATTTAACCAAATATTAAGAAAGAGACACGAGTTCGATTCTAGAAAGTGTATAAAAGTATACAAGTCATATTTATTACATTCCTTGTCAATTCATCATAATTCATAAATAAGAGAATTTCAGCCAGAAATTACCTCATTTATAGCATTATTAAGCAGCTCAGCAATGGCTGGTCACATGGGACAAGAAGTAGAATTAGAATGTGCTGGTCATTTTGCAGCAATATATATGTACATGTCACTTATAATATCTACCATACACCACAAATTTGATAGCATTTGGTCAGTAATCAATACCAAATTCTGAAGTCCCTATGAAACATATAACAAAATAGCAGAAGAAAATTAAAAATAACTGTTAAACAACACAAAATTTATTCAATGATGGTATATGTACATGTCATTCCCACTAGATTGGGGAGGGAAAAAAAAAATTTACAAAATTTTTTAAGCCTCAATTTCTTGATGACTGGAAGTAAAATCATTACTCTCACTATCAACAATCTGATTGTTTTCCCCATTTCTCGTGTCGCGATTAAATGTAAAGCTCACCCAAATCTCTCTACGGCCTCTGTCATTTTCACCATCACTCTTCGCATTCACATCATCATCATCATCAACAGGCATTTTATACCTACAAATCGGGCAAGACCCATGAATTTCCAACCATTTTTTAATACAATTCCCATGAAACCTATGCTTACAAGGCATTTCTTTAGCCATTTGTCCAGCCTCCCACTCCTCTAAGCATATTACACACTCTTCATTATTTTCATAACCAACAATTTCCACACTCCGCATGGCTTCAATGGATGCTTTTGAGGCAGGAGGTTGACCATCCTTATTCGAGAACAGGTCTCTAAACAAAGTATCCAAGCCTGTGCCACTGGCTTCAATTACAACCATGCCTTGCGTTAGAGGGTTTACGAGGATGACCCTGTCAGGTGGGGTGGCTGGATTTTGGGATTCTTGAGGTGGGTCTGTGGAATCTTGAAGTGGGTAGGTGGTGTTTAAGCCCATAATGAAGGGTAAAAACAGAGAGAGGTCCCTGTTTCTTGAATTTATTAAGGCATCAATCAAAGATGATCGCTCAGTGTACTCTGTTTCTGATGCCATTTTTCTGTTCAAGAATTTCAGAGATTTGTGATGGACTGATTCTTGATTATGTGAGGAAAAAAAGGAGTAAAAACAATGGGTTTTTGTAGCAGAGACGATCAGATTTCAAGGACAGGTTGGGGTGTCAACTGTCAATAAGAAGAATGGTACACAGATCTGGAATCATCGATCATGTACACAGAATGTCAACATCTAATCAATTCTATGATGCTTATCTATTAGGTGCAGTCTTTTCAGGTAGGAGGAGATTTTTTTTTCTGTGGCTGAATTTGGTATCTGTGGATTCAGTATATTTTCCGTGGTCTGCACTGTGACAATTTGAGATAGTGAAAATTAGAAAGACAGCATGTTTAAGAGCAGAAAATATGCAAAGTTCTTCGCGAGTCAATGAGGGGAGGATTTGGCTGTGGACTGCACTCCACTCTTGTCCAAGCCTATGTTCAGTAAAAATGGTACAATTAGATGAAAAGTCATTTTAATTTAAATTTATAGCCCACCAACAACCAATAGTGGAAATGATTAAACCATATGTCCAGAAAAATTTTTGACAAAAGTTTTACCCTCGCTCACGTGTGGGGCCCAACGAAAAAAAAAAAAAACTCACCCACCCCCTACTTTGTGAGTATCTAGTTTTCTTTTGTGAACCATTATTTTTGAAATTACTCGAACATAATAGTATATATGATTAATGTTAAATCACTAAACTCTATAATCTAAAACCGTTAATCACTCACATATTAATTTAATTACACAATTCTTCTATGACATCCATATTTCACGCACAAAAATCTTGCCTTAATTTTATCACCTACTTTTGAATCCTAAATTTTCTGTTTGCAATATCTTTTCTTCTTCTTCTTCTTCAAATCCACCATCACCTATGATTTACACACACAATTCGAAGCCTGAAGATCATGATTTTTCATCTGCATCACGATATTTGAAAAATCGGTTGAGAATATTCGTTCACGATTAATTGTATCTTGATTTTCATGTACAAGAATTGGAAGAAGAAATGAGAAAGATTGATGCTTTCAAACGTTAACTTCGTCTCTACGTGCACCTCTTAAAAGAAGGTATAATTATTTTTCTTTAAATTTAATGGAGTATTTTTTCTTTAAATTTTATTGTCTATTGCGAGTGAGTAATGTTGGGAAATTATTTAATTTGACATATGAACCAACATATATAATTAATTGTGTATAAATGTTATCTTAAAGATAAGTCCAAAATTAAAGTGATCTAATGAAGAATTAAGTAGGGAACAATACATAAATCCTA
>CADEPD010003728.1:0-10730 GCA_902829195.1 Fraxinus dipetala | reverse complement strand
ATAAAAATACAAACTCATAAATCATAATTATTGTAAACAGGAAAAAATATTAGCAATGCAAGACAAAAACAGTAAATTCATAATTTATTATTGCAATCATAACTAACTATGTACTATTTAAACTTATTATTATCTAAAGAAAAGAATAGAATTTAAATTATACAGAGTCCAACTGCAGTTATATTAATTTATAAATGAACTTATTACATAAGAATGTTTTATTTAAATTTGGATTTTGACAAATGATCCTGGTTGAATCAGTTACACAGTAAACCTAATACGCCTTAACAATTAACATGGTCAATAACCACGGCGAATATAATTTCCATGCTTTAATCCGGTTTGTGAAATTTTATTATTTTTAAGTAAAAAATTAGTAATTTCTCTTGCTTTTCATAGGTTACCCATTTCCCATCAAATATAGGCATTAAGTACAAGTTAGGATGTTCCGGGTAAATTATGATATTTAATTTGATGAAAATTAGGTTTTTTCTTTCATAGGAATTTTATTTATTTATTTATTACTAAATTTAAACTAAATTCCATAGATAAATATTTCGTGAATTGGATTTCACTTGAGTGTCCCCGATTTCATTGCATGTGCTTAGGATAGGAGTTTTGTATTTAAAACTTTGTTGAATTTTGTGTTTTTTCAATAAAATTGAATTTTCTCTCAAACCTATACCAAATTTTAGGATATTCCACAAAAATCAACAAAGTATTGATCCCCAAACTCTTGTGCATTCTTAAAACCAACGAGTTTTTAGCGTGTCGCTCATTATTTTGTGCTTTTGTTGCATCAGTATGTCACCTCTTCAATGCACAAATCCAACATGCCACTGAGATAAAGAATCCTTGTAGCCTAGTTATAACTAGATGTAAATCGAAAGGTCATTGGTTGTTTATTTTCTTGTTTTTATGTTTGTATGCTGGAAGTCTTACTTTATATCCTCTTTAAAGTATTTTATATTTCCTTGTTCGTTTTAATAGGCTAAACCCTTAAAAAAATAAAAAATAATGTGAATTATAGCGAAGAGTTGAATGGGATTATTCAAAGTTTGTTTGTTGAGGTTTATCAGTGTTTGTTAATGTGTTGCTAATATGGTTTCTTGGAAAGGTGAGATGGAGGTATATTATAATTTTCACTATTTATAAAGACATTTTGGAGAAATGCATATCAATTTTCAGCTCTGCAAGTAAATGAATTGCTTTACAATTTACATTTTCTTGAAAGCTATTCCAAACCTCTCAATGTTTGATTTCTTGTTATATAGCCCATGTTTGATATATATATTAAAATCATATTTTTAGTAGATTTTAAAAAAAGTTGAGAAAATGTGTGTTTAAAATTAATTGTTGACTTCGACTTCGACTTCGGATTAAAATCAAAATGAATAAGGGCCGATTACAAACAAAACAAATTTTTTTATGTGAATTATTAGAGATGGAAATCCAGCAACCAAAGTCCCAGCTTTAAGTTGACAGATTTTTTTGAGTACGTACGTATTAGCAACGAATTTTTCCCTTGCAATGCTCAAAATGTTTACATGTATACATATATTTATTGATTCCATAATGTTTATTCAGTTTATTATTAGAAAACTCCATTAGTTTGAATCTTTGATTAGACATAATCTAGTGAACAGGCACATCACCAGTTTACGACTGCTTAATTAAGGTTTAGAGATACTGATATTTCACCTACTACTGGAGATGTCTTGTTTGGCTGATAAAAGATGATGTTAATGGATAAGCTTATTTTAGAAAGAACCTTTTCGAGAAGTGGTTGATTTCGTGGGGTATGGAATAATCAATAAGTTAATAAATCACATTTATATATTCATTGCATTAAAACCTTCAAAGTTTGTTTTTGACTTGTCACCTGTATGAAGAGTACATACATTTTGGCTCTCAAATGTCTGTTAATATTTTACTTACAATGGAAATTTTAGCGAAATCGACTCCAATTTATTTATGTTACTAAACTCAGTTTTATAAAACTAAAATTCTTGAAACTTATCAGTTTGAGCCATATTTTTTTGGATTAATAGTTTTTCGAATAGTGATTTTTTGGAGAATATGTAATTAAGTTGAATTTTTTTTGGGTTTACGTGTAAAAATATCTTATTATGAATGTGTGGTTGAAAAATGAGTTTGAAAAAAAATAAATTTTAAAAGAATAGGCTTCAGACAGAGGCTATCGTCACATGAACCTCAAACAGCTTCATAAAGATGGACGTACAGGGACTATGTAATAATTTAAGGAAGAGAATTGAACAATATTAAGGAAGAGAGGAATATAAAATATAAAGTAATATCATTTATAGTCAGCGATTACAATAGTCAACCTATGTGACAGCTAGTTATTTAAGCAAACGAAATTATGAAAAATTAAAGCCTCAAATAATAAGATGTCTCGTATGATGAATATTGTTGTCGTTGATTATGAATAATATTACTCTAAAATATATGATTACTATCGTCTTGAGTACGTTTTATTCAAATATGTCGAAAGTGCCATATTATCTTGTCTTCGGTAGAAATTTTTCAAAAAAGGTTGCACATGAACATTTCTAAATGTGCGGACTATATTTCTTACTAGTAAAATTCCAATTTTTCTTTATACTTTTAAACATAGAGATAACCCTGCAAAGAATTTTTTTGGGAAAAAAAAAAAAAAAAAAAGATGAAAGAAAAGATCTGCTGAAACTGTCAACGAAATCCATTACGCCTTTACTCTTTTTTCATCCCTTCTAACAATCAAGTTTGACTATTTATATATAATCCAAGACATCTATAATAACAAGCCTCTAATTCCCCATTACGTACTTGAAATGTGCTTGTAAGCTTTCCAGTTTTAAACTATAAAATCATTCAAATCTTCCTACCCCCCACCCCAACTCACCCCCTCTTTCCTCAACAACTGATCATCACGTTAATTTTTTTCTCCTCCTCTTCCTCTCTTTGAATTCAAGGTATATATTTTTTCTTGATATATAATATTTATAATCTTATTCTTCCTTTTTAATGCATATTTTATAGTTATTCATAACCTTCTTTTTTTCTCTGTTCAATCTTTAGTATACAAATTTAAATTTATTCAATATGTATGAAAGGAATATCATCCTGTTTAGTTGTATTCATACTATGATTGTTAGGGAAAATGAATTTTCATAGTTTTTCATCTTTGAATTACAAAGAAAAGGACTCTCTTATGGTTACAAATAATTGTAAAAGAAATGGTCATATTATTTGCAAAATCAAACTATTATAAAAATATTATCAGTCAAAATATTAACATCCCATCAAAGTATAAAGATGGTGTTATAGAAACTAAATTGATGAGTTAATTTTTTTTTGATACCTCTTTGTTTGAAGTTTTTTACTATATTTTTCTCTGTGTCTAGAGTTTCCATTCACTTTAGATTGGGTAGGGAGTTCATTTCATTTATATTCAGTTCCTCTGAATACAATATATGTTTTGCTTGGCAACTTTTTTTTTTCTTCATACTAATATGTCGAATCTTGACAAGCTAATGCAGACTTTATTTCTGAAACAAGATTACTGGTGAAGCTATTGATTCTCTCATTTATATTTTTTAAGGCATTGGAGATACAAAAAATACAAATGAAGAATGAAGACAGAGATCAATATTTTTTTGTCGTAAAATTCCATTAATCGCGTAGATATGAAAAACAGTTTGAACATAAAAGGTTTGGACTATTCTTTTAACATGATGAACCTTTTAATATGAAATCTCAAAACTGTATATGGTATTGAACCCATAATACTCGGTACAATTAATTTTATAGAAAGATCAAATGAGCAAAAGACTAAGAGTAAATTTTATTGCTTAAATATGAAAAATAATAATCAATATATAAAGACTTGAAATACCCTTCTCTATGGGTCTCACCTTCTAAAATAGAATTTCAAAATTTAACGATCTTCTATTGTCAACAACTAAGCTTTATTTTCAATAAATTGAGGCAATAAAATAAACTACTCATCAACCAATTTTAGTAAAAAAAGGTTGTTTCTTCTCCTACATGTAGTCTGTAGAGTTCATTTGGTAGCTGGGGTAAAACCAACTAAACTTCTGCAAATTTCATCTCTTAATCAACCATTTTTTATTCCCTAGGTGTTATAATTTCTTCATTTTTCTGAGGTTAGAAAATTTTCAGTTGACAGGGTGCATGATGGAGGAAATAGGAGGTGGCTCTAGTGATGAAGCAAGGAATTGTCCTAGAGGGCACTGGAGGCCAGCTGAAGACGAGAAACTTCGGCAGCTTGTCAAGCAATATGGCCCTCAAAATTGGAATTCCATTGCTGAAAAACTTCGAGGAAGATCAGGTATGTATATAAATGTTACTATGTTATTTTCCATTTTCTGATAATTCTTTAACTACTAATTAATGTTTTAGAAATTAGGGTTCCTTGTTTTCTTCCATAATCCAACTTGCATAACAGCTAACCTTTACATATGTATATTATAATCACAAAATATATATGTTAGTTAATTAAGACTTACTAGAAGAATTTCACCAAAACAAATAGTCTCATTATGAGTAAAGTTGAAATAGATGTTAAACTTTTAAATGAGACCCTATGATACACTGGTGAGTTCAAGTTTCACAATCCTCAAATAACGAAAATTTCAATAGCGGATCTTTCATGTATTTTTTTACATATGTGCAACCAAGGTCCTCCCATTTTTAATAGCTTAAGTTTTTAGATAATTATGTTTATTATATGTTTAATATCATCTCTCCGAGGTTACTAACCACTTTCAAAGGATTAAGTATATTTAGACAATGCCATTCTATTGAACCCAACTCATGTAGAAGTTAAGTAGATAGATGAATGATTATGTCTTCAATGCGACGAGAGTTGTACACAACACATTTGACTCCTCTCATATTATTTGTTTAAATTATATGTTCAACATGCACAGGTAAAAGTTGCAGATTGAGATGGTTTAATCAGCTCAACCCAAGAATAAACAGAAGGCCATTTACTGAAGAAGAAGAAGATAGGCTTCTTACAGCTCATAGAATACATGGAAATAAGTGGGCACTTATATCTAGATTTTTTCCAGGTAGAACAGACAATGCTGTTAAGAATCATTGGCATGTCATTATGGCCAGAAAACAAAGAGAACAATCTAAGATTTCTGGTAAGAAAATTTATCAAGAGTTTGCAACTAATGACTCCAAATCTCATTCCTATGTTGGTGGACAAAAGAATTCTAGATTCCCAGACAGTGGGATTCTTGAATTCCATAAACAAAACGAAGACAAAATCTTTACTCTTTCATCCTCCTCTGGTTCATACATGTCGCCCTGTACAAGCCTTTTGACGACGTATAATTTATCTTCTGTTGCTGATATTACTACAAGAAAAGGTAGTAATCAGTACAGATTTAGCTCTAGCAGTTCATTCCACGGACATTCTGCTGTCGCAAATTCCTTTGGTTATTTGGATAGTCATTTTGTCAGTAAAAAACATGGGATAATCAATGGAGAATTTATGCAAAATGGTGTTAAGACAGGGAAAACAGTTGTGCACCCAGAAGAGGAATCAATCCAAAAGAAAAATCTTCCCTTCATAGATTTTCTTGGCGTGGGAGTCTCATCTTGATCACTTTATTATTTGATTTTTTTTCTCTTCAATTTGTATGTATTATTAGCTTCAAAATTTTATCTTTCGTATCATGTTAGTGTATTAAAAGTCCAAGTTTAAGTTAGATGATAGTTTAGCAGTTTCAGTTTTAAATTTCTTGATGGTGAAATATAATAATATAATTTCTTCCAACTGCAAATAATTTAAGTGCTTGAACGAGTTGGTTCTACATTGTATTTTAGTAGACAAATCAAGTGTTCAAGTCCTCCTACCATAACATTAATGCATCATATAACAAATTGCCATATGTATATCACGTAGGACGACTATTGATAGTTCTCACCATCAATAGCATTATTCTTTATGTATATTTGACGTAATACATAAGGTGTACATGTAAAGAGATGGGTTAAAAACTCCCCACTTCATTCCTTAAAAAATTGGCTCATTCCCGTCATTCATTAACTTCCTATGTATGTATAGACGAGATGATTCACTCTGTTCTGTAGTAGAAGTAATAGCAGAAAATCTTTTCATAATCAATGATAATTCACGGTGAAGACAATTGGTTAAATCTCTTGAAACTATTTATTAGAAGATATTCATTTATCTCTTTTGTGCAAAATTTGGGAATCAGGATCATCCCCAATTGGTATGTACTATTAAACCTCATCAGTCATCTCCTAAAAATTTCACTAAAACAAGTTTTATGAATGTCTTCGCGGTGAACTTAATTTTACCAAAATAAACTCCGAGTCATTTAAGGCAGCGGAGAAATCAGTGATAACGTACTTGATTTAAATTAGAAAATAGTTATTTTTAAATTATTAACCATATCATTGAGCACAAACACTTATTAGTTTATTAATGCTAAAAAGTTAAGCATGAAAATTTTAGAAGAATGTAAGACCTTATCTCCACTTTGCGAAAATAAAAAGCATACGAATTAAACGAGAAATACATTAATACGATTTACCACTAACTCTAAAATGCTAATCAAGAGAAAGACAGCATCGTCAAACATTTTATAGATATTTGACATATATCGATTCTAATCCTAGTTAGTCAAAAACACTAATCCTCTAAAGCACCTACCCCGTCGCTGCCCATCACCGTCGATTACTATAGCTGCCATATTGTACAACCACCACCGTTAGACGCCTTCTCCATCATACCATCACCGCCAATTCCACCTCCAAAATCTCTACCTTATTTTTGGTTTTTGTTGTGAAACAAACAAGATATCTCTTGTTAGAAGAAATATTAATATGTCCGGATCGCTGATAGCAATGTTGGAAATACAATAACTATGTATTGTTTGAATACCACTTGATGAAACCAACCACCGGAATGAATTGTTGAAGTTATAAATAATGAAGTATTAGATCAAGCAAAAGAATAATAAAGACAAAAAATATGGTATATGAATTAAGAGATTTTATTAATTCAAGAATAATGGAGAAGAGAGAAAATTACAATGGATCCTAAAGTTCTGGTAATTTATTTTCTTACCCTATTAAATTGTATAGAAGAGCCTCATATTTATAGGGAACATGTAGGGGACGTCCAAACTCTTACAGTAGAGTTATTGATGAAGTATGATGTTAAAAAAATCGAGTCCAAAATGAAAAAAGAGAGAAGAACGTGAAAAACCCGAAACATACAAGTATAGGGTGGCACCTTGGCTCCACACAAAGGTGCTAGCCTTGCTATTGTAAAACAACAACTAGGCGCCATGTCTCGCCAAAAAAACTTCCAATAGTATTTTTCTCAATTTTGAACTTTTCTTCAAGTCCAATACCAATTTCCAACTTTCAATGGGTTTCCAAAATAGAATTTCAACTTGAGAAAGGACTCCAATAACCTTCCAAACTGAATTCCTCTTGATGTGCGCTTCAATTAGAATTCTTCAATTACTTCAACAAGGAATTCAAGTCACACCCAAATTCTAACAATCTCTACCTTGACACGAATTCCACTGCAACGAAGAAAGCTCCAAAATTTTCTCCACCTGGACAAGAAAACTCATCTGCAAGGAATGAACTAACTCTTCAACAATAATCAAAACTGATTTCTTCAACCAAACATGAAATACTTCACCTCTTTCACTGAATCCAAGTACTACTCTGCAGAATTATTTTAGATTCCTAAAAAATCATAATGATTTTAAAATTCACCAAACTGGATTGTAACACACCCCAAAGTAGAATCAAACCCAAATACCTTTAAAGAAGGCCCCTTATTAGATTGTACACCTTCTACTATGCTGAAAGCATGCTTAACAAAATCAGTATTCAAATACCTTTTACCACTGTGTCCTACCCTATCAATTGAATACAATAGCACCACAGGTGAGGGTGGCAAAGCAACATTATCTATATTTTCTGAACTCAACTGAGCAGTATTCTTCAAATTTGACCCTTTACGAGCTTCTAAAGGTATTGTACCAAATTGAATGTCTACCATGGTGCTGAACCTGTGTTGATTAACTCTTCTAGATTCCGCACGACCCTGTAAGATGTATAATTGAGACCATTTCTATCCCTCCGATACAAGTTGGGCAGCCTTATAAACTTCAAAGCTCCACCTCCACCAAAGAACTCATAATCCTTTGAATTAAGGATAAACAACAAGATGAGATTTTCTTCAAATTTGGAACATGTCGAACCCGACCAAGTGTTATAATTGTCCTATCCAATAGCTTCAATCTGATAGTACCAATTTCAATAGCCCGACAAGGTGTGTTGTCTCCCATAACCACGACACATTTGGAAATAGTTTCATATGTAGTAAACAAGTCCTTAGTAGGACACATATGAAATACATACGTTGAATCCAGAATCCAATCCTCCTCTGATGTAGACTCGATGTTAGAAATAGTCAAGAGATCTCCATCACTTACAATATTCTCTGTGAGGTTTGCTTCACCTGAAGTCTCTGATTGCTTCCCATATCGAATTGTAGGTAACCTTTCTTTATTCTGTAATTTATAGCAATCCTTCTTCATGTGCTCCTTCTTCTTACAGTAGTTACAAATCTAATTACTGAACTTAGACTTCGATCTGCCCTTTCTAGAACTACCATGAGCAACAAGCCTTCTCCATCTCTGGCCTCAGACACCTGATGCTTCATCTTCTATTTTGAAAATAAAGTATCATACACTTCCTCTATCGTGAGAGTATCATGACTATACAAGATCGTGTTTCTAAATGAAGAAAATGAAGTGTGCAATGAACATAATAGGATCAAGGCCAAATCTTCTTTATCATACTTTACTTCCAAAGTTTTTAAATCAGCGATGATCTCTTTAAATACAGCCATGTGATCTTCCAATGATCCTCCTTCTGCCATTCGATGAAAGTATATACACTGTTTGAGATGTAACTTGCTTGTTAGAATTTTAGTCATGTACAATTGCTCCAATTTCAATCATAAAGTCGCTGCTGAACCCTCCTTCAAAATGTCCTGAAGAATGGTATTCGATAGATGAAGATGAATGTGAGAAACAACCTTCTTATCCTTCCGTAATTTCTCATCGCGGTCAAAGTTGTGGGCATCTTGTTAATTCCTAGCAACTTATCATCCAAATCCAGCTGTCCGAGTACTGCAAGCACCTTAACCTGCCATAACAAAAATTCATGAAAACATTCACGAATTTTTTCCCGAACAAATCAAACTTTGCGCTCTTGCGGAATTGCTGAACATATGCTTTGATACCACTTATTATGAAACAAACAAAATATCTCTTATTAGAAAAATATTTATATGCTTGGATCGCTAATAGCAATGTTGGAAATACAAGAATTATGTATTGTTTGAATACCACTTGATGAAACCAACCACCAGAATGAATTGTTAAAGTTATATGGCAAATAATGAAGTATTAGATCAAGTAAAAGAATAATAAAGATAAGAAATATGGTAGATAAATTAAGAGATTTTATTGACTTAAGAATAATGAAGAAGAGAAAATTACAATGGATCCTAAAGTTCTAGTAATATATTTTCTCACCTCATGAAATTGTATAGAAGAGCCTCATATTTATAGGGAACATATAGGGGAAGTCCAAACCCTTCTAGTAGAGTTATTGATGAAGTATGATGCCAAAAAATTGAGTCCAAAAAGAAAAAGGAAAGAAAAATGCGAAAAATCCGAAACATACAGGTACAGGTGGCGCCTAGACCACATCTCGAGCGCCCAAAGGTATTAGCTTTACTATTGTAAAACCACAACCTAGTGCTTAGGCACCACGACCTTGGCACCGGTCTCGGCCAAAAAACTTTCAATAGTATTTTTCTCCATTTCGAACTCTTATTTAAGTTCAATACCAATTTTTAACTCTCAATGTGCATCCAAAATAGAACTTTGGCTTGACAAAGGACTCTAATAGCATTCCAAACTGAATTTCTCTTGACGTGCATTCAATTAGAATTATTCAATTATTTCAACAAGAAATTCGGGTCACATCCAAATTCTAACAGTTTTACTGGATCGATGATGTAATGAAGAATTCTATACTACCAAAGCTCATCATCACAAATACCATCTACACAAGTTACCATTTCCACAAATCTACCAAATAGGTTTTGTGCACTATTCAAAAGGATATCAGCATTTTTCCATTTTGTGGTGGGAGGAATAAGAGGTTGTGCTGGTCGATAATATGTTGGGAGATGATGAACCGCAATGCAGCTGAAGTTTTACAGGTGGTGGTGAGGATTGTTAAGAGATACCTTTCAAATCGACTAATTATGAAAATGTAAGCCTGTCGCGGAAGCTCACTCCAAAATCTTCGAAACGGTAATTTTCGGGCTCAGTTTCACGTTACTTTTTCTACCAAACAACCAATATAAATGATTTCGACCCATTACCAATATATTCACCTTAGTTACTTCTCAATCTCACTCACAAAAGACAAGATAATAGCGTAGATTTGTAACCACAGAGGCCAGAAATAAAAAGAAGGCACAAGATGAGATCAAAATACACAAAGAAGCAACCACAAGATGATTTTTTTTTACTAGTACTAGTACACGCTTCGTATGTGATTGTCAAGGTCGATAGATTCATGTACTTCAAAATCTAGATAAGCTCGAATACCTATCT
>CADEPD010003727.1:0-25951 GCA_902829195.1 Fraxinus dipetala | reverse complement strand
TGAAATTTTGGATTTTTTAATATTTATTTGACTTTATTTTTCATAAAAATTGTCCATTAAATAAATATAATTTATTACAATTGGAGATGTAATTTGTTTCCATTAGAAAATGTGAAAAATTAATTACCTGACAAATGTATCTTATCAATCACTTTAAAAAGTAAAAAATGGCAAAATTTTTTTCATCTTCCATTGAAAACTTACCTTATCAAACATGGCCTTGGCATTTTTGACATAACTGATTGGTTTTCACCTAAGAGACCCACTTTTCACGCATCGATATCCTCACGCACTTATTGTAGCGCGTCACAACCTTCTACACTCTTCCCCACCTGTAACCGCCAGGCTGCACAAACCCACGTTGGCAAAGACCATTTAATCAGAAAGCTCAATGGTCTACACATTACACTCCCTCTCCATTATTCTTCCCACTATAGTGTATACAATCACTGAATCCTATATATATGTGCTGCATAGAGAGAGAGTGAGAAATTGTGTGCGTGTCGAAACACTTACGTGTGAGTTTACTGATTGTGAGTTTTGAAAGTTGCAGATACTAGAATTTTGGGAATGCTATGAGTCTCAGGCAAAGCCAGCTGCCCACGCGCGGTCGTGGTCCGCAAACGCCGCCGCCTCCGCAGTTTTACGAGCCCTTCAACATTATCCCTATCAATAACCTTTTGATAGACCACCCTTCCCTTCGTTATCCAGAGGTACGCGCCGCTAGCTCAGCCATACGCGCTGCTTGGGACCTTCGAAAACCGCCGTTTATGCCATGGCACGATAGCATGGACCTCCTGGATTGGCTGGGGCTCTTCTTCGGGTTTCAGGGAGACAACGTCAAGAACCAGAGAGAGCATCTGGTGCTCCACTTGGCGAACTGTCAAATGCGCCTCCAGCCGCCACCCGCCTCCGTGGACCGCCTTGACTCTGTGGTTCTTCGCCGCTTCCGGCAAAAGCTTCTGAAGAATTATACTTCCTGGTGCTCATATTTGGGGAAAAAGTCTCAAGTTCGGCTTCCAAGTCGCCACAACCCCAACCTCCAGCGTAATGAGCTCCTGTATGTATGTCTCTATTTATTGATATGGGGTGAAGCCGCGAATCTGCGCTTTGCCCCCGAATGTTTGTGCTATATATATCATCACATGGCAATGGAACTCAATTACATACTTGATGATCACATTGATGAGAATACTGGACAACTTTTTGTTCCTTCCACATGTGGTCAATTTGGTTTCTTGAATAATGTTGTTACACCATTTTATGTGACAATTAAGGGTGAGGTTGGGAGGAGTAGGAATGGCACTGCCCCACATTCAGCTTGGAGAAACTATGATGATATAAATGAGTATTTTTGGAGTAGGAGGTGTTTTCAGAGGATAAAATGGCCTATTGACCTTAACAGTGATTTTTTCTATACTGCAGAAAAGAGGGTGGGAAAGACAGGATTTGTGGAGCAACGGACATTTTGGAATGTGTTTAGGAGCTTTGATAGGTTGTGGGTTTTGTTGATATTGTTTTTTCAGGCTGCTACTATTGTTGCATGGAAGGGGACTGAATATCCATGGCAGGCATTGGAGACTAGGGATGTGCAAGTTCAGTTGCTTACAATTTTTATTACCTGGGCTGGTTTAAGGTTTGTTCAATCAATACTTGATGCTGGGACTCAGTATAGTTTGGTATCAAGGGACACAAAATTGCTTGGTGTGAGGATGGTTTTGAAAAGTATTTTTGCCCTTACTTGGACTATCGTGTTTGGGGTGTTCTACGGAAGGATTTGGAGCCAGAAGAACTCTGACGATGTCTGGTCTTATGAGGCAAACCAAAGAATACTCACATTTCTTAAGGCCGCTTTAGTGTTTGTCATCCCAGAGTTACTTGCACTGGTGCTGTTCATTCTTCCCTGGATTCGCAATGTGATTGAAGAAGCAGATTGGACTATCTTGTACATTTTAACGTGGTGGTTTCACACCAGAATATTTGTTGGCCGAGGAGTTAGAGAGGGTCTCATTGACAACATGAAGTACTGTTTTTTCTGGGTTGCAGTGTTGGCTTCAAAATTCTCGTTTAGTTACTTTCTTCAAATCAAGCCTCTTGTTGGCCCAACAAGAGCTCTATTGAATCTCAGGAATGTCAAATACAGGTGGCATGAATTCTTCACTAGCACCAACAGAATGGCAGTAGTAATGCTGTGGCTTCCCATTGTCTTGATATATCTAGTGGATATGCAAATCTGGTATACAGTGTTTTCCTCTCTTGTTGGGTCAACAATCGGATTGTTCTCGCATATAGGCGAGATTCGAAATATTAAACAGCTAAGACTTAGATTCCAGTTTTTTGCAAGTGCATTGCAGTTTAATCTGATGCCAGAGGATCAGACTCTTAGTTCTGAGGCAACGGTTGTTCACAAACTGCGCAATGCCATTCACCGGTTTAAGCTCCGATATGGCCTTGGACAGCCATACAGGAAGATTGAATCAAGCCAGGTTGAAGCTACTAGGTTTGCATTAATATGGAATGAGATAATCATAACTATGAGGGAGGAAGACCTCATAAGCGATAAAGAATTGGAGCTATTGGAACTGCCACCTAACTGTTGGGATATCAAAGTAATACGCTGGCCATGTTTTCTGCTTTGCAATGAATTGCTGCTCGCTTTGAGCCAGGCGAGAGAACTAGCAGATTTACCTGATCGGTTGGTGTGGTTACGTATTTGCAAGAATGAGTACAGACGGTGTGCAGTCATTGAAGCTTATGATAGCATCAAACACTTGCTTCTTGAGATCATTAAATATGGTACAGACGAGCATTCAATTGCCACAAAAATTTTCATGGAGGTGGATGAATATCTTCAATTTGAGAAGTTCACAGGGGCCTATAAGATGGTGGTTTTACCTCAGATTCATGAACAGTTGATATCTCTTATTGAGCTTCTTCTCATGCCTCAGAAAGATATGGGTAGAGTGGTGAACGTATTGCAGGCCTTGTACGAGCTTTCTGTTCGGGAATTTCCAAAGGTGAAGAAGCCCATGGCTCAGTTGAGGCAGGAAGGTTTGGCACCTCTTAATCCAAGTAGTGATGCCGGGCTGCTTTTTGAAAATGCTATTCAATTACCTGATGCTGGAGATGCATTCTTCTACAGGCAGCTGCGACGTTTGCACACTCTGCTTAGTTCTCGAGATTCAATGCACAACGTCCCAAAAAATATAGAGGCGAGACGGCGGATAGCTTTCTTTAGCAATTCACTATTTATGAACATGCCGCGTGCTCCGCAAGTTGAGAAGACCATGGCTTTCAGTGTCTTGACTCCTTACTATGATGAAGAAGTGTTGTATGGAAAAGAAATGCTTAGAAGTCCAAACGAAGATGGTGTTTCTACCTTGTTTTATCTGCAGAGAATTTATGAAGATGAGTGGGAAAATTTTGTGGAGCGTATGAACAGGGAAGGCTGCAATGAAAATGAAATCTGGAGCACCAAAGCGAGGGATCTCAGACTCTGGGCATCATACAGAGGCCAAACACTGTCTCGTACTGTGAGAGGGATGATGTATTACTACAGGGCTCTTAAGATGCTTTCTTTTCTTGACTCTGCTTCAGAGGTGGATATAAGACAAGGATCGCAAGAGATTTCTTCGCTTGGATCACAGAAACAAAATGGTAGCTTGAATGGTCTAGGCTTGGGCATGCCAAATTCTCGAAATCTCAACAGAGCAAGTAGCGTTGTGAGCTTGCTTTTTAAAGGACAAGAGTTTGGTTCTGCTATGATGAAATACACTTATGTAGTCGCCTGCCAAATGTATGGGGTCCATAAGGGAAGGCGTGATCCCCGTGCAGAGGAGATCTTAAAATTGATGGAAAACAATGAGGCCCTTCGAGTTGCATATGTTGACGAGATTTACTTGGGAAGAGAGGAAGTTGAGTACTACTCTGTACTAGTGAAGCATGATCAACAACTGAATAAAGAAGTGGAAATCTATCGCATTAAGTTGCCTGGCCATCTGAAGCTTGGGGAGGGTAAACCTGAAAATCAGAACCATGCAATTATCTTTACTCGTGGTGACGCTGTTCAGACTATTGACATGAACCAAGACAATTACTTTGAGGAAGCACTCAAGATGCGGAATCTGTTGGAGGAATTTAAAACCACTTATGGTATCAGGAAGCCAACCATTCTGGGAGTTCGTGAAAATATATTTACTGGTTCTGTGTCATCACTCGCTAAGTTCATGTCTGCTCAGGAGATGAGTTTTGTCACTCTGGGGCAACGCGTTTTAGCAAATCCTCTCAAGGTTCGCATGCACTATGGTCATCCTGATGTCTTTGATAGGTTTTGGTTTTTGACTCGAGGTGGCATCAGCAAGGCCTCGAGAGTGATTAATATAAGTGAAGATATATTTGCTGGGTTCAATTGCACATTGCGAGGAGGCAATGTGACACATCATGAATACATACAAGTGGGTAAGGGACGAGATGTTGGATTAAACCAGATATCCATGTTTGAGGCCAAGGTTGCAAGTGGCAATGGTGAGCAGGTTCTGAGCAGAGATATATACAGGTTGGGTCATCGACTTGACTTTTTTCGCATGCTTTCAGTATTTTATACAACAGTGGGTTTCTTCTTTAGCAATATGATGGTTGTGATCATGGTCTACGCATTTCTGTGGGGACGTTTCTATCTTGCCCTCAGTGGAGTAGAGGAAAATATCCAAAACAGAGCCAATTCCACAAACAATAAAGCCCTTGGTGCAGTCTTAAATCAGCAGTTTATCATCCAAATTGGTGTTTTCACAGCCCTCCCAATGATTGTCGAGAACTCACTTGAACATGGGTTCCTTCCAGCAGTTTGGGATTTTATTACAATGCAGTTCCAGCTTGCTTCATTTTTCTACACTTTCTCAATGGGAACTCGTGCGCATTTCTTTGGCCGAACTATTCTTCACGGGGGTGCCAAGTATCGAGCTACTGGTCGTGGTTTTGTTGTGCAGCACAAGAGCTTTGCTGAAAATTATAGGCTATATGCTCGCAGCCATTTTGTAAAGGCAATTGAACTTGGAATTATTTTAATTGTTTATGCTTCTCAAAGTCCCTTGGCTACAAATACCTTTGTTTACATTGCCATGACTATCTCAACTTGGTTCCTTGTGCTTTCATGGATTATGTCACCCTTTGTGTTCAACCCTTCTGGCTTTGACTGGCTGAAAACTGTGTATGACTTTGATGATTTCATGACCTGGCTATGGTATAGAGGAATTTTAGTAAAAGCAGACCAGAGCTGGGAAACGTGGTGGTATGAGGAACAGGACCACTTGAGAACAACTGGTATATGGGGAAAATTGTTGGAGATTATTTTAGATCTGCGTTTCTTCTTTTTTCAATACGGAATTGTGTACCACTTGAATATTACACGTGGTAGCACAAGTATTGCAGTTTACTTGCTGTCTTGGATCTACATGATTATGGTGGTAGCTATTTATATTGTTATAGCATATGCCCGGGACAAATATGCTGCAAAGGAGCACATCTACTATAGGCTCGTTCAGTTTCTTGTTATTGTGCTGTCAGTACTTGTTATTGTTTTACTTATACACTTCACCCATTTCAATTTACTCGATTTCATCAAAAGTCTACTGGCATTTGTCCCCACGGGATGGGGCATGATACAAATAGCTCTGGTGCTCAGACCTTTCCTGCAGTCGTCTGTGGTTTGGGAGACTGTAGTGTCCTTGGCTCGTTTGTATGATATGGTTTTTGGATTAATAGTTATGACTCCTTTGGCAATTCTCTCATGGATGCCTGGATTTCAACAAATGCAGACAAGGATACTTTTTAATGAAGCATTCAGCAGGGGACTCCAAATTTCTCGCATTCTTACAGGCAAAAAATCCAACATTGACTGACGTGATTAGAGGTGATATTCTCTTCTTGAATTTACTCCCTCCATTCTGTATAATTTTGAGTGTTCAATGCCACCTCATATCTGTGCTTGCAAATGCTATTATGTTCAGGCATGGAAGAAAACTGAGTAATGCTGACAATTTATGTTCAGGCATAAAATATGTAACTGGAATTTGATTTCAAAAGTTGATGAGTTCTGTAAAAGCTTGGATTTGGTAAATCTAAGATTTTAGGTGTAAGATAGAATCTTTTCCATTCAATCCCAGTTTCTTTTAAATCAATGCTCTTTCTTTTTATACTTCTTCCAGTATTCTAATTCCAATGATAACGTCATTGGTTCCTGATCACATTGCTATATGAGAAAATAGGTAGGACTGCTTTTTCTTGTTTTACAGATTGATTGAGAATCAGATATTGCATTTATATCATTTCTACTTTTTTTTCCCCCTCGACTACAAAGTTGAGGAGCCTGAAAATATGAGGAAAGAAACTGCCACACCTCTAACATTCATTCTTCATGGAAGCCTTTAAAGACTCAAATATGTGAGCAGAGAAACAGTCAAACCAGACGAACATTTTCAACACAACTCATTTTGCTTAATCACTGAGCCACTAGTTGCTTTCATAGTTTAAATATGTTGTTGATGTGAATATTGAATCATCAAGTTCAAGTCACCAGGATATTATACTTGAGTGAATAAAAGAACCATAAAATAGAAAATAGCAATTTGAGATGGCATGATGATGAGCTCGTAAATAACTGATGACACATTCCCTTTCTAGTTTGCAAGTATTTCCAGAGAACTCTTATGTACGTACATGTGAGTGAATGCTTAAGTACGTATAAATGTACTTCTGATGTGATGCATACATTTTAAATTTGTAATCTTAATTTGAACCTAACCCTTAACTTCATTTCCAAGAAAATTTAAAAGAATTTATTGATACAATATGATGAAGGCTAAGAAGTGACATATCATCTACTTCTGTTAGCCACAACGCAATTTTGATGAATCATTTACATATTGTTATAAATTGTTTTACAGATTTGCAGGTAGACTTTAAGGATACTAATAATGAGCTGTTCTACCACTGGTCTTCATCTTCATAGAATGAAGAAACCATTGTCTTGGATGCTTTGATGCAAGTTACTAGTCGAGAAGTGGGTTTAACTTATCAAGTATATTCTCCCTATTGTACATATGTAGCATGACTTGTTCATTAGTTAATCATCAGTCATTGCATTGTTTACAGCCTCTCTTCTGCTTTCTACCTACGTTTAATCTGTATTAGATAGTCCTAGATGCTTCGTGACAAAAATTACTTGCAGTCCAGTTTAGTTTAACATTCCAAAAATTTCATACGCTCATAGGTACTTAAATCGCACAGAGAAAATGCAACATGGATTTTGCACGTGTGTGATTGATTTCATTAAAGGCATCGTAAAATCCTCTCGTATCGGTAGTGAGCGATTATGAATACCATACCTCCATACAAAATTGTTCTAAGAGTGGTGCAGATAACTGCTACTTATACTACGGGAAATTGTTTTATTTTGACATCACTAATTTTTTATTATTGGTATCAAGTCAAACTTGTGAAATAGTTTGAGAATATGAATGAGAAAATAATCAATCCACGGAAATCCTTCGTAGTTACACATTTTGGTGTGATTGTCTCAAATCTGGCCCTCATTATAGACAATTAAGCCCAATATCATCAAGATGCCAAAAAATGGAGAGAAAATTGGATACATAAATTACAAATTCCGGGAAAAAATACAAAATGTCAGCTGAAGAAAGTTTAACTTCCGCAACGGTATCTACATACGAACCCATTTACCTGTGAGCCAATTTATCCAAACTTAAGTAGAAATTCCACAGAAAACCAATTCGGAAACTTTCACTTTAAAAAGATTCATTGGTAACTACAGGCACTTTCTCATATGCAGTGCTATGCCTATATCTCTTTGGAAGAAAGCAACACCCACCAAATCTTTGCTGCAAGTAGATGAGGAAAACAAACAGCAAACCGCCGAGGCATATGACAATATCCCAGGAGGTAGAATAGTAGTCCATTCTTGGGTTCGCATATATGTAATTGAATGACCAAGTCGAACTATGAGACCTGTAAAGGTCGTATGCATGAGGCAATAAGCGAACAAAGGTAGTCCCAATGTAAAAGGAAGGGGCGAGGGCATTCTCTTTGGCATCACAGAAAAGATTGAACAGTGTCTGTGGGAACAAAAGGCCGTCCAATATCAACCCAGCATACAATTTGAGATCACCCCATAAGGACAGCTGCTTATATCCAACATTGCTGACCCTCAGTGATGACCTTGGGTAAGTCTTTGTTAACAGGTGGACAAACCAAGCAATCAACCCACCACCAATGTACATAGGTAAAGATAAATATAGAACTTTTTTATCCGATTTCCAGAGAGCTGTCTGGCTTTCGTCTCTGGATTTTGACGACCAGGTGAGTTGGAGAAGACGCAATTCTAACAAGAAAGCTATCATGGTTATTACCCTTACTAGTACTTCATTCAATTCAAGCCATCCGTCACTACCAAAGTATACATTCAGATTGTTGCCACTGTTGCGGCTCACCACAAAGAGAGCTTCAAAATTCAACAACAACGGAATCAAGTGTGCTAGGCTGAGCACAAAAAGCATCATGACAGAAATGAAGGGAAGAACATTTGGGTGCCTTTTGACGTGAAATAACTGCAGACCTACAAAGATGCACGTAAGTGTATTGGAAATCAGCACCATGGTGATTTCTAGATCCATTCTCCATATGGTTTCTTTGGCTTGCGTTGCATAAATGGAACGTGAAAGAATATGAAATGGTTCAAAGTAAAAAGGGTCAGACTTAACTCGTGTGCTTTCGATAGTTCCCTTCACCACACCTCCATTTTTTGCATTCAAAGAGGGATACTGGATCTCAACTAGAATTTCACAATCTAATGAAGATTTCCTTCCAACTTTCAAATTAGGAGACTCGTTCTGCATACACCCAACCATGCAGAGGTGTCCACTTTTAGAATCATATAACCCTTCAGCAGAAATTTCAACTGACTTGACCTGCATAAATTCATTGCTGAGCTTGAATTCAAGTGGTGCTGCAAAGCTCAACACGTAGCTGATATTAATCACACTCCTAGGGTTTTGCCTCATGTGGTCCTCCCTAGACTCAGCTTCCCTTCCAAAAACTACAGATGTCCGATAAAACCTATCATCCACATAAAGTGGAGACGAGTAACCCCATGCTTCTTTGATATTCTTATTTCTGACCATCATGTCAAATCTCATGTCAGATGATTGCCCATTAGGATATGTACCCCCCTTAACCTTCTGCATTCTATTTGTACACCATCTTGTTACATTCTCAATCTCTGTAAATTCATATTTCAAACGTGTAACCTTTACATTCTTATTTTTTCTATTTGCCAATGCCATTGTGCCAAAATAACTGGACTTGTTAACACTTCTACTACTCCACATTTCCCCAACAACAGCACTCCTCTCTCTCACCGTCCACCTTGCTGGAAATCTCAAGCTCAACCTGATCATACATTCTCCAACCAAGCTCCTACCAGAATCACTCAAAATGCGACAGCCAACAATGTCAAGCCTCTTCTTCTCCGCATTCCATTTTCCCTCACTAACTAAAGTCATATTCGGTTCAAAAGGCAACTGATACCCATTATACACCAGATCCCCGAAACTTAACAAATACCTCACTCTCCCATCCTCCGAACACTCAATCTCATTAAAGCTCATCACCCTCGGTGTGAAATTACTATTGCCTCCTCCAAGAAAATCACAATTCACACTACTGCATTCACTCATATAATTCAATTCGACAACACCAGCTGATCTAATAAATTGACACACTGTTTGTCCCAAATCCTCTACGCCTAATGAAACATTAGCCAAATCATCAAAAAACGGAAACCCCTTATTTTTAACTTCTTTATCAATCAGTTCATACTTATAATTCCTCAAGTTCACGCCTAGTATCTTTACATGCTTGAGGTTTAAATAATTATCATTTACATCCAAACTTTCCAACGTACCATTAACTAAACTATTAAAAATACTGAAAGAATCAGGATAATTCAGCTTTAAAACAGCATGAACAGACCTTAGTTTGCCCGAACCTGAGCCGACCATACAGACCTTTCCAGAACTCGAATCCCAATATCCATTCATCGAAAATCCCAGCACACTCAGCGAATCCCTCGGCGTCAACGGAATCCTAGGAGGCCGGTAATGCACGAGCCGCAACTCCCGGTGCGTAAAATTTCCAAAATATCCCGGACCTTGAGCACCCGTTAGACCCAAGAACGCGTCGATTTTGAATACCCCATCAGTCTTGGTTCTGTAAACTTTGCGGGTCCGCAAAAAGAGGGACCTTTGCGGGTTTAGAAAATTGCCCTTCTGGGCGCTTTTCTCCATGTAATCAAAATAGGCATTGCGTAAAGTGAGGAATTTTGAGCCAGGGAGCTGGCTATTTGGGTCTGAGTCTGGGGACTTGAGTGGCTCCGGAACGACGTTGTTGCAGTGCGAGTACGGAATTTGCGGAGCTGAATAGACTGTGCCAGAAAAAATGAGGAGGAATAAGATAGTGAATTTAGATATTTGGAATTGTTGCGGGCATATTGGGAATCTGATTACAAACATTGTTGGGTTTTCTGATGGAGGCGGAGTTTTGAGGTGGATCGACATAGACGATGAATCTTTAGTTTCGATTCAAATCTCACAGCCTACATATGGTACTGTGTCGGTCCTCTCTCTCTCTAGAATCTCGACTATATTTGGTGCTATAACAAGGGAAATACATAAAAATAACTCCAAAGTGGAAATATCAAAATATGTCCACTTTTTTATGATCATTTACAAAAATGTCCAAAATTTATTACATGTCTATTTTACTAAAATATAGACCAAAATACCCTTATTGAAAATTTCAAATTCCACTGAAGTAAAGACATGATACTTGTTATCATGATTTCCTTGTAATCGAAAACGACGTTGTGTGCTTCGTTTTTATTTTCTTCCATTGGGTTCACCGGTAATACAAGGAAGAAACCCATTTCATTATTTTCAGACGAAACCCTAGCGCCGCGGCGTTTTTTCCTTTCTCTCACAAAGAATCCTATGCCATACTTTGAACGATAGTCTCTCAAACTCATATGCTGTTGGTTTTAATCTGCAAAAAGAAGGATATTGGGTTGAAGGATTCGGGAAGAAGAGATTTCCCTGCGAGAAAAAAAGGTAGAAGAGTTCTGATTTTTTGTTTAATATTTCTTTGTTATTGTAGTTTTTTCTTTAATTTCATTTCCATTTGCTTCTTTTGTAAGAGGAAACTATAGCGCCGCACGGATTCGGGAAGATGGGATTTCCTAGTGAGAAAACAAGAGCAACCAAGGAAGGAGTCTTCACTGCCAGGGACAAGGTTCGTCTGCTTCCTCGTTCGCCATTTCTCTTCCTCTATTTTTTCCTTTTTTTTCCCCTAAATTTCGTTTTGACTCCCACGCCTTTGGGTTTTAGTGGAGCGACAGATTAGGAGAATTTAATTGCTGAGAAATGGAGAAAGCAGCAAATGTCGGAATTGAGTAATGAGAGTGATCTTACAAAAATCTTGTGCTACATTTTTATATTTTTTGGTGCTATGTCAGGATAGATGAATTTCATATAGTTTATTTATGTTTTTCTTTCTTTCTTTTTATGATACTAGTAAGACACAATAGGATTTGAACAGCTCCTCTCTATAAAAGCTCATAGACTTATAAAAATTGATCAGAAATTGCAGACTAGGAGGAATAGAATTTAAATAGCTCATTTCTATAAGTTGTTCCATCTTCTGCGATCCAACCATCATCATTACATAGAGCTTTAAGAACCTTGTTGTTATCATGTATAGAATATCCAACAAGTCAATTATCTTTTTCCAGACCCATTTGTTTCTGAACACCATATTTATTAAAACCACCTAATATGACCAAAACATAGCATTATGACCGAGATACTCCATATCACAGGGTTATTCACATAAATTATTGATGAGCAATTATCAACTAATTGAAAGGGCTGCAGTTGGATCAAACAACATTCCAATGGTATACTTGTATTTCTTAATTATTGCTGCAGCACTTTCTCCTACAGTAGCTCCATGTTCCACCCATTCATGACATTGCATATAGGTAGATAAAATCATTTCTCAGAAAGGGGCTGAACTATTTTGACACAAAAGGTGATTGTCTATACTTGCATCAAAAGCAAATATAACTGAATTTGTATCTAAGTAACTATAGAGCTAAAGAAGTTTACACTTTTAGTTAATGTTTCTCTGAAATGTTAAAACAAAATAAAAGAGGACCGAGCAAGAAATTTATGGATCAAACAAATAATTCTTTAGCTTGTCCATCTTTGGAGGTAAACAATTTCTTTTGTAGAGGGTGCATAAAAAAATTATCAGGTAACAACGAAATTGAATTTAAGAAGTAATCCATACATTAAAATAGAGAAAATACTCCAATCAGGCATACAGAGATACTTTTAAAACTAAGTAGTTAATCTTACCCTTCCTGATAATCTATCACTATTATCAAGTTCTTGTAACATAAACCCAAAGGCAAACACTTTAGCAAATAATTGTGTGAGCAATAAAGATAGTTCTGAATAACAATGAGAATAAAATATTAATCAGTTTCTTTTGATGCACACTCAAATAACTTGTAAAACGAAACGGAAAAAGGACAAAGAAAAAAATTATCATGAATCTCATAGAGAATATTTAAGAAAACACACAAATATTTATGAAGATGCAGGCCAATTGTGATGTGAAGAATCATAGATTTGAATAATTTGGATAAATTTTGGTAGATTTGTTCGAGCAAAGCTTCCAGTACATACTACAAAGTAAAGTAACAAATCAATGAATAATAGAAATTAGTAACAAATCAACTTAATATCTTTAATCTACCCCTACACCATTTCTAGCATGAAAGAGTTTTGAAAGAGCATTTATTCGAGAATGTAGAGATGTGGTAGCTCAAAATTAAGTATAAAAAATTTGTAAAGTGCGTAACTGAAACCATTACATTTAATTAGAAATGCAGTAGATTCCTACCTAAACAATATTTGAATATCTAATTCTTCGAAGATCCAAAATTTGAGTAGTACAACACCAAACGCTGAAAGCAATACACCAAAAAGGAAGAAATCCAATTACTGATGATTAAACGTATAGATATATGTCTTTTTCGTTGCTCTCGATTAAAAGGAAAAACAAAACAAAATGAACCATACATCATACAGTACAACACTTTGATACTTGAAGAAGTATACAAAAGATGAAGAGATAGAAGCACTGATAATTTAACTTACAAATGTATGTCTTAGTTCCTCTAAGATCTGTTAGAGTTAGTGCTATACCTATTTCTTTGGAGTACAAAACGAACAAAACATCCTTGTGTCTGAATGATATCTTTCAACATAACTAAATTCATTCAACACTACATAAGTCTCAAGGGAGAAGAAATGCTAATGACACTATACCATAATGTCAACGTGTACATGACACTGCCTATTTCATCACACAAGTAAACCCACAACTATAACAGCTATATCCATCAAAGGGTTGATGGCTTCATCAAACTTAATAAATGTTCCTAAAAATAGTATCCATCAAAGCCATTCATGGACATTACAAGAATCTAGTATAGTGTCTAACAGTCTGTTTTTCATTTGATCCCCCATCCCTTCAAACACCATTTTCCTATAGTTGTCGACTGCAGAGGAAGAGATCTCAATTCCACTTGCTTTGTAGGTTCTTATAATTAGTTTTTTGTTCACAGAACATGGATTTTATTACTGCATAGCTCACTCTTCCTTTGTAAGTTCTTATATTATTTGTCTTGTTCGTTTTTGTTATTTGTAGATGTCTTCCTCACACCACTATAAAATTCCGGAGGAAGAGCGTGTTCCTAACCAAATTTCACAAGTTAGCAACTCCAAGTATATAGCAATTGTCCTCAACAAGTTTGATGAACAACAAAAGACTACGTTTGAGGAAAGTTGTATTGGCCATTTTGCGAAGCTTCCAGAACTCAAACTATCTGCCCAATTAATTCATGAAATGGTTAATAGATCAGTGATTTGTCCAAACGTTTCGAGACCGAATTACTTGTAGTGACCTCGAGAAGGTTTTCCTGAAATGTGCCAACCGTAACGATCGTTACAATCTTGGTTGACACTAATTATTGAAGGGGTATTCAATTGTCGAGACCAAAATGTGTGGATACATCACGATACTCTTTCCATTGTGGACGACTTGGATTTCTTCAATGCCTATCCGTGGGGGACAGTAAGCTTCAAGCCTCTTATCAAATCACCGATCCGTGGATGGGGGAGAAAGGCAGGCTTAGCAAAGGTCAATGACAGGATGTCTTACACGTTGTACGATTTCCCTCTTGCTGTTCAGGTATGAATGTGTCCATATTTTATTTATGTTCTATGCATTGCTCATTTTTATGAATGTGGGTGTGGGTAACCACTATTCTACATGTGTTGCAGATGTGGGTGTATGAGGCAATCCCGGAGTTGGGAGCTCGATTCTTGAGTAAGATTGGTGACGACATTCCGAGGATGTTGCGATGGTCTGGCACAAGACAACCTCAATCAAGAACATATTCAAAATTCTTGGATAAGACACGTGAGCAATTTACATACATAACTGAACTTATACTTTCGGCATATATTATCATTGATTTTGATGACTTTTCCTCCCTTCGCAGGTACACTTGTGGGCGACGTTGCGCGCTACTGCTGAAGAAGAATTGCAGCCATACTTTGTCGATTTAGTTCCATTTGAAGATGCTGTAGACCCCATTCTGGACAGTTTCGTTCTTGAATCTACTGAAATACAAGATTGCCCACCAGAAGGTGAAATGCTACCAAATAATGAAAACACCCGAGGAAAGAAATCCAGGCGAGCTAACAGAAGTGGACTTCGATTGAGTAATTTCAGTGACGATGAAGGTGAAGAAGGAGGGCATCGCGATCCATTCCAGGACTTGCCATCATCTTCTAGCATGGGAAATCGTCCAACAGTGAGGCATGTGTCTTTGGATGAGATAAAAGGTCCGTTCACTAAACATAAGGAGATGCTTGAGGTAAGGTTGGGTGAATTGAGAGAGGAACTTAATGTGCGGTTCAATGGTCTCGAGGAAAAAATGGGAGATCATGTGTGTTGTATGAAGGAGCATGTGGCAGATCAGATAAATACGATGAAATGTAGTTTCAAGGATGTAGTGAAGGATTTTGGGGGACACAAGGTGAGTGATGAGTACGGTGGACTCGGTTGTGTTGTGGGTGATGAAGATATGCATGTACGTAATGGTAATGATAATTTGTCGTTTTCGAACACTACGTATGACGAACAGCATGTCAAGCCAAGCGAAATGGATGCTTGTAACATCGATGGCTCATTTGGGAAGTCCTCCGATGTGGTTGCCACCACCACGGATCCACCTAACATTAATGTTCCACCACCACCCTGACCTCTATCCATCAGGGTGAAGGTGCCTAGTGCTAACACTCAGTCTCCGTTTACACGATCTGGTCGTCGAAAGAGTAAGATGAATGAGTAGTTAGTTTACAATGTTGGTATTGCATGGTATTGTTTTTTTGGAAAATGCATTGACATTTATTGTTTTGTTTATCATCATTAGGCATATATTTTGGTTGATGGTATAGTTCTTAGTGTTGATGTATAATTGAAATGGAGACACTTGACCATTTTGCCATTATTTACATGTATGCTATTCAGGTCTCACATTATCTGTAAATTTATGAACTGTCATTCCTGACAGTTGAAATATCAAGTGTCGAGATTGGTAGGTATTTAATGTTTAGATCGACAGATTAAATGTCGAGACAATCGTATGAAATGTCGAGAATTTTCTGTTCCGGACGAAATGTCGTTATAGACAAATGTAATGTCACGTGTCGAGATGATCCAAATACAAATGACGATAACAACGTTTCAAGTGTCGAGAAATGCATAAAATGTCAAGAAAAGGGAATTGGAAAACACGTACAGGTCAACCTTACAACAATGAACTGGGCTTTAATATGAAATTACTAGCATTAATAACTTCCTTCAATCCATTGTGTCTTCAACAACCCAAGAAACTCATCATACCATAAGTACACAGTGTACACCAAATGATGTGAATGAAATGTCAATTAAATGCAAATGGAAATTGGTGGGAGTTGGTGTGATTAATTTTTATGAATTGAACAACACGTACTCAATCCAATATAAAACATTGGCCTTTGCTTGAATATGAAATGACATGCATTCACTAGTTCTTCCTTACATTGATGGTCTTTATCCACCCAAGACACTCTCCATATCAGAAGTACATAGTGTACACACACTGATATGAAAGAAATGTCAATCAAATGTAAATGGAAATAGGTGGAAGTTGGTGTGATTAATATTTCATGCATTGAACAAGACGTACTCATCCACTATAAAACATTGGTCTTGGGTTGAATATGAAATTACTAGCATAAACAAGTTTTACATTGATTATGTCTTCATCTACCGAATCTGTTAACTTCTCCCCGCCTAGGTCGTCCACGGACAACCCCGATCGTCATCGACTCAGACGATGATGAAGATGTCAATGTTTTTGTTCCATATGTTCTTCAACCGGGGATCGTTGTCGTAGTGTAAGCCTTCATCCCATTATGTCTCCGAATCTAAACGAAGAAATTGAGCCGGTCGAAGTTGGAGTGGGTGATCGTATCGTCGATCGTGAGATCATCCCATTAGAAGTCCCACCGGAAGCACACCACGTATTGTTTGATGACAATGGGAGCGGTTCCCGCAAGAAATGAAGATGTGATCATAATAAGCTCAGACAACGAGAATGACAGTCATATGTCATCTTTGTCCATTGTGAAGGATATGTAGAGGATGCAATCATCGTATGTGAAAAGTTGAAGTATATCTGGTGACATTAAAATCCATATGGGTAATGGGTAGTTTTTTGTGGTGATCACCATTTTGTATATGTATTGACCTACAACATGCAGACAGTTATGACATGCTTTTGTTGTGATTACCATTTTGTATGTTCAGTGACGTATGAAAACGAGTCATTCATGGCTTTTTTCGTGCCCGTTACCAAATTCAGTATACAATCGTGATGAAAATTTTAGCCATGAAGTAATTAAAGGAAACCCAACCGATGAATACACAAAGTAAATAACAATTGGAAACAAATAAAATAGAAAGCATGTAATGCATCAAAAATAAATTTCAAAACACTGATAATTCATGTTAGCAAGTCACATTTGTCATTTTGTTTACCATAATTAGGCAGATACTTTGGTTGATGGTATAGTTGTTAGTGTTGATGTATAATTGAAATAGAGAAAATTGGGTATTTTGTCATTCAGTTACATGCATGTTGTTCTAGTCTCACATTATGTGTACATTTACGAACTGTCGTTCCTGACAGTTGAAATATCAAGTGTCGAGATTGACAGGTATCTAATGTTGAGAATGACAGATAAAATGTCGAGAATTCGTATGACATGTAGAGAAATCTCCCGTGTCGGATGAAATGTCGTTCTAGTCAAATGTAATGTCAAGTGTCGATATGATCCGAATACAAATATCGATAACAACTTTTCAAATGTCAAGAAATACATGAAATGTCGAGAAAATGAATTGAAAAATACGTACAGTTCAACCATACAACAATTTAATGGGCTTTAATATGAAATTACTACCATTAACTACTTGTTCCATAAAAATCCTAGTCATTACGAAATTCTATATACAATGATGAAGTAAATTCTAGTTATGAAGTAGTATTAGGAAACTCAACCGAGTAATACACTAAGAACATTACAATTGGAAAAAAAAAGATAGAAAACATGTAATGCATCAAAACAAAGATTCAAAACACTGATAATCCATGTTAGCAAATCAGTTCACGGTCAAAAAGACGGTATGTCATTCAAGTACACGTGTTACTCGAAGGTGTCGAGTTCCTACATGTTTGTCCATTGTGTCCAGACCCCCGACATCGGCCACATTTTCGTGTGCTATTCGACCTTTTAGTTCTTAACCGTTTACGTTGCGTAGGAGGGCAACCTGGTGCTCGACGTATATTTGAGGGTAACACTTTGATGGAACGAATGGCATGGGGAACAACCCAATCTAACTCCATTCCGACAGGGTATAGAACATCTGTGTATGCAACTCGCCAGAACTCTGTGGTGTAATAAGGAGAGCACATATCATACAGTGATTTACCGATTGAGCAAGCAGCTCGGGATGCATGTGCACATGGAATTTGATGCATTTGAAACTCTTGGCATGAGCATGTGTTCCTATAAGGTCGATAGTATACATTTCTATACATATACCAACCTCGAAAACAAATTCATCCAAATTTCGTACTTGCAAGGTAGCACCGGCGTCAAACGATTTTCTCAATTCATCATCCATTTTGGGTGTCAAGGTACTATGACAATTGGTAGATGTGTTTCTCCTCTCGAAGAACCATTGTTGCATTAACAACATAATGTTTTCTACCAACGAGGTTATAGGAAAATTTCGTTGTCGCTTGAGGACTGCGTTTAATGACTCTGTACTGTTATTAGTCATGACGTTCTACCGATTACCAATGAAATTTGCCCGTGACCAGGTCGAGAAACTAGCACGTTCCAAATACAAAGCCACTGCTGGTCAAATAGTTCTAATCTGTGTCATGAACTGCTCGAATTTCGAAAGACGGTATGCTAGCGTTGCACGCTTGAACAAAAAAAGGACATTGCTATAACTATACCTAGCAATAAGATTTTTCTCGATATACAAGATATAAGCACCATGGTGAAAAAGCGGGAATAGCCTCGTAATGGCCCGCTTAATGCTCTTCTTCCTGTCCGACACAAATACTAGCTGATTTGAGTCCTCAATGATATCTTTCAACTTTGTGAAAAACTAATACCACGATGCATTTGTTTCCCCATCTACAACCCCCCAAGCAATAGGATATATTTACATGTTGGCATCTTGTGTTGCAGCTACTAGTAGTGTTCCCTTATCCTTGCCCTTCAAATGACTCCCATCAACATAAATTACCGGCCTCATGTACTTTCGAAAACCACGTATACTCGGATCGAATGCTAAGAAGAAGTACAAGAACCTGTTATTGATATCGAGATCAATGTGTCCGACGGTTCCTGGGTTTCTATCAGTTAACATGTGACAGTATGACGGTAATTTCAGAAAACTTTCTTCAGGTGAACCACGAAGAAATTGAAGGCCCTTCTCCTTACCCCACCACGCTTTATTGTAGCTAATCCGTACACCGAACTCACGTGCCATATCGTCGATAATACCGACAGGAACGTATGGTTGGTTTGCATCATTCAATCGTTGCATTATGTGATGCCCAATTGGTGCACTCGTTGCATGAATTTGTGCATTCCGCCGAACGTTGAAAGAACATGTGTGCTCAGGTATGTACTTTCGAATCTTAAATATATCTGAAGTTTTTATCTTTGAAGCTCGCACTAGCCAATGACACGTGGTATCGACGTAACACACAGTAAGAGATCTAGTATTCGACATTTTCACCTTGAAATGAAACTTCTCAATCAAAGACTTCAGTCGAAGCCTTGTGTGTGGCTGTTTCTTGCTAAAGAAGTTCTAATTCTCTTCAATGTCCTCTACATCCATAGCCTGAATTTTATTTCCAATGTATGAATTCCCTTCGCCCAAACTTACATCCGTATTATGAATCATTTGTGACTCTTGTAGTTCGCTCACACCTACGTCGTCATGTCCACACAATGTATCTTCTATTGGTGAAAAAGATCAACTCCAACATGCCCTTCGTGCTCACCAGCATCATATTGATCTGTAATTACACATAAGGCTGCTTGTGTGTGAACATAAATGTACCATTGCAAATTCTCATCGTCGGCTACATCTGCATGGGGTATATTCATGTTCAAAACTTTAAATTTCAATTGAATTCGAAACTTCATTATGTCAATATTCAATTTCTCGAATAATGTGTGTACAAGCTCTTCATATCTAATATCACGTTAAATAACAATTGATGTTGTTCGGTCCCCTAACCACTTCCACGTGTTGTCCATGTTGACGAATGTACCACCGTACGATACAATGAATCTCATAATATCTCCCATATCTATATCCTATAAACAAAAAAATTATCAGTTAATAACATTTCCCTAGCCGCATGCAATACGTGAAACGTTGTACCCAAAATGTTCTCTAAGTTCGTTTACTGTTTAATGTTATTCTCGACATTTGAAAATTTCAGAATTACATTTAAACTATCATTCTCAACGTTTATAACATTTCGAGAATGACATGACGGGATTCACTTCAACATATGCATTTATCATCTTCTTTAACTTCAACCACCATTTTTGAAAAGAATTAATTCAACCATTAATGACATTCTCAATACAGAAGTACATGAAATTATTATCTACCTAAGTGATTGAAGAATGGTGTTATAACAAATATCTACTACTTGTTTAAATAATCAAATTCAATGAAATCAAATATATAACAACTACTAAACCCTAAACTTATCCATAAAAATATGATTTCAAAGAAAAATATCTTCTACCAAGAAATAATGAGAGCCGAATCTACTTCAAATTTGGAGGAGATTAAATTTGTTGACTTGAAATCAAATGAAGCCTTCAAAGTGGGGAATCATATACTTCTTTGTTTTTTCAATTTTCCTACAATAATTGGTTAATATTTAATTAAAAATATAAGCAAATGAACTCATCTTGGTAATGGATACAAGTATGGTGGCTTCTCATGGAAGCCACTTGCTTTTCTTGAAATATGTGTCAAATTGGGGGAAAAAAATACAAATAGAGTAATCATTTCATTAAAGGTAAAATAGACAATTTGGGGAAAATTTGACAATTTTTGCAAGAATTATAAGAAAATGACATTTTTCAATTCACACCCATAAAATTGGCCATTTTTGAAAATAATGTCAACAAAACAGTAAAAATAAGAAAATAAAATTATTGTGATTTATGCTTATTTTTTACATAAAAAACTCTTCAATTTGAAAGGGAAGTTAACGTAAAATTTGAGAGACAGTCTCTTTGCACATCTCTCTTGTGATCATCATGTAGAGGAATGGGATCCAATTTGATGCAAACTTCGAAATGGTTTGCTCCTCAACTTTTGCTAGTCTAAGGTTAATGCTTGGAACTTCGATTAATTTTCACTTAAGGTTAACTTTTAAATAAATAGACAATCTTTGACACGTCACTCTTATTTATTTTAACATTAACAAGATTACAAGCAATGTAAGTGTTGTGTTAATTATACCCAGAATCTCTGATACCAATTGTTGGGAATTCAAGGATCACGTATTATTCGATACCACTTGATATGAATTCAATCACCGGATTGAGATGTTGAAGTTATATGACATAATAATGAAGTATTTGATCATAAACAAAAGAATAAAAGAAGACAATAAAATATGACAGATGAATTATGAGATTTTATTACACCACAAATAATGAAGATGGAGAAATATTACAATGATCTTAAAGCTAGTAATCACTTTTTTCGCACACTATAAAATTGTATAGAAGAACCTAATATTTATAGACAACTATGTAGGACGATGTCCAAACTTTAATAGATGAGTTGCAGTTGAAATAGAATGTCAAAAATATTTTAAAATGCGAAAAGGCATGGGTCGGATAATCCTGTCGCTCGAACGATAAGCTAGCAATAAGTTCGTTGCTCGAGCATCAGACGGGCAACAAAGTCTCGGAAGAAAACCTGTAGGTGTTGCTCGAGGGATCAGCTAGCGATAAGCTAGCGAAAATGTAGCGACTTTTCTTTTCGATCCATAATTTTAACATCTTCAAGTTCAATACAAATTTCAACTCTCAATAGGGCTTCCAAATAGAATCTCAACTTAAATAAGACTCCAAAAGCATTTCGAACCGAATTCCTTTTGACGTACACTTTAATTACTTCAACAAGGAATTCGAGTCACACCCAAATTCTAACAATCTCCACCTTGACACGAATTTTACTACAACGAATAATGCTTCAAAAAAATTTCCACATAGAGAAGAAAATCCAAATGCAAGGAATGAACTGACTTTTCAACAATAATCAAAATTGAATTCTCCAACCAAATACAAAATACTCCACCTCATCCAATGATTGTACACCTTCTATTACGCTGAAAGTATGCTGAACAAAATTAGAATCCACATACATTTTTTCAACTGGATCCATCACTAACAATTGAATACAATGACACCGCAAGTGATGGTGGCAAAGTGACATTATTCATATCTCCCGAACTCCACTAAGCTATATTATTCAAATCCAACCATTTACGAGCTCATAAATGTATTGTACCAAACTGAATGTCTACCACGGTACTGAACCTGTGCTGATTGACTCTTCTAGATTCCGCACGACCCTACAAGATATATAATTGAGACATTTTTCTATCCCTCCAATACAACCTAGACACCCTTACAAAACTTCAAAGTTCCACCTCCACTAAAAAACTTATAACTCTTTGAATCAATGATAGACAACGATATGAGATTTTTCTTCACATTTGGAACATGTCGAACCTGAATAAATGTTCTAATTGTCCCATCAAATAACTTCAATCGACAGTACCAATTCCAACAACCCGACAAGATGTGTTATTTTCCATAATCACGAAACATTTGGAAACGATTTCATATATAGTAAACAAGTCCTTATTAGGATATATATGAAACACACATGCTGAATTTAGAATCAAATCCTCCTCTGTTTTAGACTTGATGTCAGAAATAGCTAAAAGATCTCCCCCACTTACAATGTTCTCTTCAAGGTCTGCTTCACCTGAAGTATCTGATTGCTTCTCATATCGACTTGCAGCCAACTTCTCTTTATTCTACAATTTGTAGCAATCCTTCTTTATGTGCCAATTCTTCTTGTCTTCTTGTAGAATTTACAAATTTGATCATTGAATTCAGACTTCGATCTGCCCATTCCAGAACCACCATAAGCAACAAGACTTTTTCCATCTTTGGCCTTAGACATATGATGATTCATCTTCTCTTTTAAAAACAAAGCATCATACATCTCTTTTATGGTAAGAATATTACAATTATACAATATTGTGTCTCTAAATGAAGAAAACGAATCGGACAATGAACACAATAGGATCAAGGTCAAATCTTTTTTTATCATACTTTGCTTCCCAAGTTTTCAAATCAGCGACTATCTTTTTTAAATACAGTCAGATGATCTTACATGATCATTCTTCTGCCTTCGATGAGAGTATAAATGCCGCTTGAGATGCAACTTGCTTGTCAGACTTTTAGTCATGCACAATTGCTCCAACTTTAATAAAGTAGCCATTGAATCCTCTTTCAAAACGTCCTGAAAAATGATATTTGATATATGAATGTGAGAAACTATCTTCTTATCTTCCGTGATTTTTTATCTGCGGTCAAAGTTGCGGGCATCTTGTCAATTCTCATTAACGCATCATCTAAATCATGTTGTGCGAGTATTGCATGCATCTTAACCTACATACCGAAAATCTAGTTACTCCGATCCAGAAGCGAAATGTCATACTTCATGGAAGCCATCACGAATAAAAACTTTGAACAAATCAAACCATGCACTCTTGCGGAACTACTGAACCTAGGCTCCAATATCACTTCTTGTGTTAATTATGCCCATAATCTCTGATACTAATTGTTCGGAATTCAAGGATCACGTATTGTTCGATACCACTTGATATGAAATCAACGGTGATTGAGATATTGAAGTTATATGACATAATAATGAAGTATTTGATCACAAGTAAAATAATAAAAGAAGACAAAAAAATATGACAGATGAATTATAAGATTTTATTGCACCATAAGTAATGAAGATGGAGAAATATTATAATAATCTTAAAAACTAGTAATCACTTTTTTCACACACTATAAAATTGTATAGAAGAGCCTAATATTTATAGGCAACTATGTAGGGCGACGTTCAAACTTTAATAGATGAGTTGTAGTTGAAGTAGAATGTCAAAAACGTGTTAAAATGAGAAAAGGGCATGGGTGGGATAACCCTATCACTCGAACGATAAGCTAGCAATAGGTATATCGCTCGATCGTTAGGTGGGTGACCAAGTCTCAAGAGAAAATCTGTAGGTGTTGTTCGAGCGGCCAGCTAGCGAAAATTATGCGACTTTTCTTCCCGGTCCATAATTTCAACCTCTTCAAGTCCAATACAAATTTCAACTCCTAATAGGGTTTTCAAATAGAATTTTAACTTGAATAATACTCCAAAAGTATTTCAAATTGAATTCTTTTTGACGTGCACTTCGATTAAAATTCTTCAATTATTTCAACAAGGAATTCGAGTCACATCCTAATTCTAACTGTAAGATTTTTGAAAACACTAAGGTGATTCAGAAGAGTCGTGTTGGATAATATTTTGAAAATCACTTTTCTCCACATTGATTTTTAATCATACATTTTTCAAAATAAAATATTTTTCAACATTTATGGAGTTCTCATATAGTTAGGTTAGGAACATCAGGATTTATGTTTGATGGATATTATTGAAAAAAATGTATTTTAAATAGTGATATGATGATAAATATGTGGTTAAAAAATAATGAAAAATTATTGATGTGATGGAAAATATTATTTTATAAAAAAATGTGTAGTTGAAAATGAGTTTTGAAATAATATATTTTAAAAGAATATATATCAAACATGGGCTTAAAACAATATTCACACTAAACAAACACAAATTGTCAAATCAACACATAAATAGGTAAATGAATGGAAACCGTAACATCCCAAATTTTCATAAACACCGAAATGTTATAGAAAAAAAAAAACTCACTTTTTTTATACTAAATGCGATGGAATAGATTTCTTTATTAAAAAAATAACTAGAATATTCTTAAATTGAAATTAAAACATGAAAATTGTATCTTTAAAAAAACATAATCACATAACTAAATAAATAACACGGGTTTGAACAAACTAAACTAACAATTTCCTTTAATTCTCTGGCAACTCGCATCACCATTCTGCCATGAATCCAATCAACTCGAATTAACCTATAAAATTATTGTAAGAGTGAGTATTTAAAAATACTTGTAAGATACGTGCAGTTTTCATACATAATTATATAATAGTCAATTTAAATACTTCGTACAATTTTTCTCTTATAGAGTATATCGATAACCTAGCGACATACCAATCTTAAATCACCTTAAATTCTCAAAGGATTTCATATCTCTTTATAAAGAACCCGATGATCCACTAGCAATCATGCATAAATGACTGAATACATAAATGTATATAGAAACAAACCGTTTGCACATAAGTATCTTACCTCGTTATTGAAAGATTGAAAAGAAGATAAGATTTTGTATGTAAAAATTCTCCTTTTTTTTCCTCTCTACCTCTCTTGGCCACGGTAATCTATATTCTCTGTGATGAAATAATGAGAATTCTTGCAATAATTATAGTTGAAATTCATCATTGAGCTTGTATGCAACTTGATTGGAAAATCGTGTAATATAAGGAATTTGGATGAAAATTTGTTTCAAATAATCAAATTACGATTATATTATATTAATGATTTTCCTAATTAAAATAATCTATCAATCCCAATCATCTAATTGAATTCATATAAAAAAGGACACGTGGAAGTTAATTTGAAATTGGTTCCATTTAACTTAGTATAGTAGTGTTAGAATTTGGAGTAACGGGGTTTTACTCGAATTAGGATTATAATTAAACATTATCAAAATCAAAATAGGAGATTAACTTATGAAAACAACATTTATCCTATACACGTGGCTACCATAAAAATTAAATCATAAGCCAATTAATTCATTTCAGATTAAAGGTAACTTTTTTCGAAATTCAATAACTTGGGCTTAAATTATCCT
>CADEPD010003709.1:0-15858 GCA_902829195.1 Fraxinus dipetala | reverse complement strand
GCTGGACATTTGGACAGCTTGGATTGCAGATCGTGATCGTTGGAGTTCAAGAAAAAGCAAAGGAGTTTGCAGAAATCATCAAAGGTATTATTTCTATCACAGTTTCTATCTAAATACAATGTAAATCCTTGGTGGGAATTGAAAATTGCTTATTTTTCGCTGCGTATGATTAAGTAAATTCCCAACATAAAAATGGTGTGGATGTAGAGTGTTTAAATTAAAGAATTTAATGAGGACAATATTAAAATGTGATGTGGATGAAGATAATATATTTTTTAAAATTTTAATGGGAATAGATTTAAAGTGAAATAAATATATAATAACAATTTATGTAAATAGCGACTCCCAACAACAATTGATTCAAAAATTGTAACAAGGACGATATTCAATGACTTAAAACGTGTTAGAAAATGTCGACAAGAACCATGTTTAATTAATATATTTCCTTTTTGGTAAGTCATCCATCCAAGGTGCTAAAATGTAGTTTCTTTCTATTCATGTTCTTACCTTATTTGCCCTATAACTTGCCTATGAGGCGCCATGGTGATTAAGAGACCCACTTCGATATCTTTAATGATCAAGAATAGACAGTAATTTCTAGTATTTTCAAGTTTCTAGTTTAAACAAACAGTTGACCATACAGGGAGACAAATGAAATATTCAGAGGTTTTAGTCTTGTCTAATACGTTAATAACTATTATTTAAACGACAAAAACTTTTAAAGTTTTACATTTAACGTTTCTTAATTGTTTTTACTGCATTGTTGATATTGATTTGATCAAGAATTTATCATAGTAGGATGCTTTAACATGTGTTATACCTCTTGCCATCAACGAAAAGTACAAGTACTATAGATTTGCTAAACTAACTAGTATCCTAGGTTTCATCCTAAAACAAACTTCTATTTTGTATCCTTCGTCTTCGTGAAACATATCTATTAGTTTGACTAATAGAAATAGTAATGCATGCCCCTCTCCAAAAGGAAAATGAAAGCCTGCCAAATATAGATTATCATGTTTCAATATATTCCTTTCTACTCAAGATTGCTAGTTTATCATCTTCTTTCTAAAGTTCGAGAAGGCTTAACAATCTTTTTTCATATATAATCTAAAATTTAACTCAAAAACGAATACTTGGTTCTTAATAAAAATTTGTAGTATCCACTTCATTTTTTCCGTCCAAAGATTCGATTATATCTTGAGTTACTTTCATCATCAAGATAAAATAACAGATGTATCGTATCGTACAAGCATTAATTTATAAATGTCCTAATTTTCATGTTATTCTTTTCAGAGGCTTAATTTTTTGCCTTTTAGGATATCTTGTCAGGTACAAAAGCAAAATTTTCACACACGCATGTTTTAGAAAATGCGAGTTTTGATTCTTGATAATTCAAAGTATAAACTGAAGTAGTGGGATACAAACTTCCCCGGTCCTACAACTTTTCAGAGAATCTAAAACTCTGCCACAATCTGTCGAAAATATGATCAGATCACAAGAAATTAAACTTAGTACTGGAGCGGTACATTTGGCAGCATGGAAATATCCCACAAAGGATCATTTGAATCATGGATGTTATCCCAGTATTCACTAATCCCATTCATTGCGTAAAGTGAAGCTGAAATCTGTCTTTCGACCTTCATACGTTCAAAATCGGGAAATTGCTCATCAGACACCGTCTCGCCAACTCTTTTGTTGTGTGCATCAAAACCATCTTGTTGAAATGGATAGATCTTATCAAAATCCATCAAAAAAGAAGAAGACTGATCATGATTAGGGAAGCACATTTCGTATCCTCCAGTGAAACAGCTCAAATCTGGCTTATAAGCATCCTCAAAATTGACCTGATTGGACAGACAAACTAGAGAACTAGTTTGAGAACTGACACTAGTCCTATATTGAGAACTAGTAGGAGAAATACTTTTGGTACTAGAAACATTTTTTGGACAGGTTTCAAGCTTAGTATTTTTTCTAGGAGTACTATTTTTGGAAGCAAGAATAGGAGTTGTGGTTTTATTTAGGCCCCTCTTTTGATTAAGGAGATTACGGATTTTCAAAGAAAGGGCCGGATTGGAGGGGGCGTTATTCAAGAAATTGGTTCGCGTATTTGTACCACGAAGAAGGTAAGCAGCTTCATCATAAGCCTGAGCAGCCTCTTCAGCGGTGTCGAATGTCCCGAGCCACATTCTGATCTTCTGAGTTGTGTTCTTGATTTCTGCGACCCATTTGCCAGATGGCCTTTGCCTCACCCCGACAAACTTGTTCTTGTTAGGACCCCTATTTCTTGATTTATAGGAACTAGTAGTATTATTGGCACCACTATTAAGGAACTGAAGTTCCATAGTACTATGTTAGAAATAATTTTTTCGGAAAAGAGTATTGATTGACAGAAAGAAGCAGGAGTTTTTATAGGATGATGATGTAGGATGTTTGTCTTATGTAGTTGTCTGGTTTTTAACTGAATTTGTTCCTTGTTAATGTTTGACTGATTTTTCAATGTAGGAGTGGACCGTTTCATTAGTCATGAGTCGTAAGCATGTCCAATTATCTTGAAATGTTTATTTGTGTTTGTTTGATAATGTGCTGCATTTCTGCAAAGCACGTTCTTTGAATTTTTTTTTAATTTCATTTCACCTTGCAAGGAAAATTGCATATTCTTTGCTCTCATTTTTTGTTAACTAAACCAGAACTTGAAAGTCGAGTCTATTGAACAGGTCAAAATAGTCATCACAGTTAAATCAAGCCCTACTTGTTATGTATATCTAAAAATCTATATATACAATGAGGACATCGTTTGCTAGTCTAGTCTAGCGAGAATTAATGACAGTTAAAATTAGATGAAAATAAAATATACTTTTTTGTTATGATGATAGCGTCGGTTGGTAAGCTCAAATATTTGTTTCAAATTCATCACTTAGTCAGCGATGAATGACAAGAGTTGCAATCACGAAGGCCTGCCACTGCCTCTCCTTTTTTATTTTTAATTTTTTCAAATGTTGCCATTTGGATAAAAATTAAGTTGACCATTTTGCAATATTATACAATAATCCTAATTGCGACCAGACCACTACATTAATTTGTATCAAGGTAATAAATATAGAATCTAATTATGCACGCTTACATGGAATCTGTGCTTCAATAAACTAACAAAAATGTACTTTACCCATATAGATAATACTAATCAAGGCATTAAAATATGTCATCGTCAACGGTTTGTTAGAACAGTTGAACACACCGGCAGTCACAAGCATTGTGCCATTTCAATTAACATTCCAAGTTTTTCATCATCCAATGCCGGTCGAGTTGGTTGGCTCATGTCGAGGTATCATCTACTAAATAATTCACAGCATCCTAGACGTACTCTGTGCATATGAAACAGAGAAATGTTTTACAGATCCGAGACATGTTGTACAACCTTTAGTAGCAAATACCTAGTAGGTATTATTTTTTAAAACCGTCGATCCCAAACAACCTCGACACATTGATAAAAACCAACAAAAAATTCACCATGTACAACTAAAAACTTTGTAATATAAAACAGTGAAAAACATGACTGGATCAAAACTGCAACAGGGTTGCCTCTGACAACCCTCAAATCTGATAATTGACCAATATAAATCTCACAACCCACAAAATAAACTTAACCCCCAGGCCCCCCACTTGCTCTTTTCTTTTCTAAAGCAAGACGGAACTGCTTGTATTTTTACACATTCTGCAAACGGTAGTCTATATTTTACTCGCAAATGGCATTGACACTCGAGAAAAAAACAACCAACAGAGGAGGCTGACGCATAGGACCTTATACAAATGAATGCTGTGAACAACTTAAAATGAATAATTAACAAATGTATAATCATATCATAAAACAGCAGTAACCCAAATGAAAAATGTTGTCCCCTTGTGCACTATGATGAAAGAATTGATTGTAATGCAAGTTGCTGCTGAGGCTGCAAGGATGACCATGTAGAGGCAAGAGTTGATGGTGGCAGCGTCTGTTGAAGCTGCCTCAACAAATTAATCATACGACTAATAGTTTGCTCTGTAGCAAGATCTTTACCTGCACATAGGACCTATAGCAGAAGAAAAGGTTGATAGTCAAAATGTTGTCTCTACTAACAATACAGTTTTTTTCTCTCTCTAAATACACGACAAAAAATGAAATGATCACAGTTCAGAGCATATTCATGTTTATAAATGTCTAAAGATCCCAGTCAAGTGGAGGCTAATTAGATTGTAATACTTTATTTGGAATTTCACAACACAATATAAAATGCACATTAAGTTATTAACCGACCATACAGTGAGAACTGACCTCAGCAAATACAGCAACAATTTTGGGGAGATATTGATTGTTGGGACCCAGAAGTTCCCTATCGGACCTACAAAAGAAAAACCAGGTCAATATACAGAAATTAAGGTTGTTAGCAACAAAGTTTGGTTTCCAACAATGCCAAATTAGAGCAGTCTCCATCATCTACCTCTCGACCATTGTGCAAAGCTGCTCATGAACAACTTTTGCTTCAATAAGATCACCCTTTATAGGTAAGCAGCTCAACCAGGCAATAACTACCTGCTAGTAACATTCAACCATAAGACATCTCAATACACAGAATATAACTCTTCCATACGTCAATTTTCTCAAAATAATACCATTAATGCAAAATAATGCGTGCACGACTTCCATTTACATCTTCACACAGACAAACAGCAGGGAGTAGAAAAACCAAACAGGAACAAGAAAGTGTGATTCATTACACAGGAATATATGCAATGGTAAACATTTTAAAACAATTGCATTGATGTCAAAAGAACCACAAACTACGAAAAATGACTATTCATATCTTGTTAAAGGTTGAACGACAATTTAAGTGGGTATAATAGTGATACATTATGTATTTGGGACATATTGTATCTATAATCAAGTCTTCATTTTATAATTGCAGTCGTGCAATGAAGAGAATACAATTCCATTATTCTTAAGATCTTAAAAAATAATTAATGGTTCAACTTTTCTGGACAACTTCATGCTGGTGGTTCAGATTCATCAGAGGCCATACTTCAGTCACAAAAATAACTATATCAATCAAATAAATAACCAGCAAAAACAAACCACCTGAGCTGAATCAATGCCATCACGATGAAATTGGCATATCTTTCCCAGAGCAGAAACCGCATTATCATATGCCATTACATTATCAGGTTGCATAGCATTCGGGTTCCCGATAACCACATTAAGCCTAGAAAGAGCCTCTGAACCACATAGATAAACAAGGTTAGTTAAAAGAATATAAAGCTGAAAATCTCCACTCCTCAAGACTATGCAATCACATATACCTCCAACAAGTGGTTTAAACACAGAGCCACCGAATTCTGCACAAACACCAAGCCCATATACAGCAGCCTGGAAATAGAAATGAGGCAGTTCGAATAGACTCAGATATTAGCAAACAATAAAGATTAAGTCTAAATATTTTGCTTCAAAGTTCTTGCAAACCTGTCGGACATCTGGACTTTCATCATTGCACGCTTCCAAAAGAAAAGGAAGATAAGTGTCATAATACCTGGTTGACAAAAAATAAAAATTGCATTAGAATTTCAAAAAGTGCAACCAAGTTCAAGAACATGTATGCTAAGCAAGTATACTTTAGAGCTGCTTCATGACACTGCTCAGCTACATCATCGAAAATGCAAATTGCGATTCTTCTCTCTTCAGCTGTTTTATCCTTTCCCTAGAAGAAAACCAAGCTTAGTGATGACTGGGCAAAGAACGAAGGATAAAAAACCTAAGATATTGTTCAATATTCCAATGCAATACTTTACCTAGCCACATTTCCCCCAGGCAAAAAAAAAAAAAGATGACAGTCGCAAGGGGAATGAAGAGGTAAAACTTACCCACATAGGCATTAGATATGATGACAGTTCATCAAAGAAAGGTAAGAAAGAAGCCTTGAACGTTTTGATCAAAGTTCCTAAGATTTCGCCAACCTAAACCATTAAAGACAAAAAAATAAGACATCCACTAATCGTCAACTTTTATCTGATTCAAAAACTTAATACATGGAATATACGACATCATATTTGAAAAACTAACTTGATCAAATAAATCTTCTTCTTGTTCATTTTCCTCTCTAAGCAGTTCTCCCTCCTCAGCATCAAAATCTTCAGCTTTGGCTCTCTCAGCTCTCTCTCTTTTTCTACTAGAGCTAGCTGTGATCACCAGTTTTATCTCTTCCACAATACTTCGAACCTGGTTTTCATCTAGAAGTTGTCCAGAAATCTGAAAGAGAAGTTAAAAATAGTGAATGATGAATTTACTGCCAACATCAAACAAGTTAAATAACAAAAACAGCATCAACAAATAAGCCTTATTAGGGGTCTCCGCTCGAATCTTTTTTCATCAGTTCACTCTATCCATCGAACATCAGCTAAAAGATCCAATACAATCAAATATCATCCCATGTTAATTTTGGACCATTAGTTATTCCCAGCCCTTGCCTTTGCCGTCTCAAGCACCTCTAACATGTTATATTGGAATTGTGGGCTATCACTCTTGCAAACGTGACTTCTTTAGGTCAGTAAACCCAGGTAAAGATCAAGTAAAATTACAAAAACATAATCACCAATGAGATTGCCAACTTTTTAGAATACAATTTGTGAAACAAATGATACTATATGTTATATTGGGATTGTGGGCATGTATCACTCTTGCAAACGTGACTTCTTTAGGTCAGTAAACCCAGGTAAAGATCAAGTAAAATTACAAAAACATAATCACCAATGAGATTGCCAACTTTTTAGAATACAATTTGTGAAACAAATGATACTATGCAGTCAGTTTTTTATAGAGATTAATTTTTAAAGTTTGTCTATTCCAAGTCAAAATTGACCATGAATTGAGTCTTTTATGAACAATCTTCCTTCGTCTTCTTAAAAAGCAATTACTTGAAGACAGAAGATTCTTCATAATCCAAATGCATAGGTTGCATTCCCTTTACTGTTTCCAGATCCAAGTTGTTCAAGTAAATCAACGGTAGAAAAGTTCCTCATCACAATTGCTAAGACGTAATTGAATCGCCATCCAAGTTCCTAGAACCACAGTAAGAACCTCAAGAAAAAAAAACCATTGACACCGTTTTCAGGGCTCAAATGAGCCTTGATGTTATAGAAAACATCAAGGTAACCACCTCCGGAATTTGAGATGCTAGCAACATAATAGGTGTACTGTATTCCCAGTGGGCACGGGCACGGGCACATTTAAAATTTTGAGATAAAAGATAGGAGACAAAGTCAAGAATTGACTTGCAAATTTTGAGGCATGAACTTATGGAACACTTGAAATGGTGGTGTCGTTAAAAGTAATGTTAAAAACAAGTCCAAAAGAGGACATAAAAGAAAAATATCACAGTTACAATATAAGCATGAAATTTAAACAACATATTATCTACATGGTCCAAAGTATTTCGCCTATTACGATAAAACTAACCCACCTGTAGGCATTCATTCAACGCATCCAGCATATTTGCACATATTTCGGTATCAGGTTCCTGCATGACATAATAATTCATATCGTCACTACCCAGATATTAAGAACAGTAATATCAAGATCAAAGCTTCGAAGATGCCATTTTTTCTCTAAATACAGGTAAACATCACCTTGTGTAAAGCTTCTACTAAAGCAGGTATTACGTAGTCAGACAACTGCTTGACATATGTCTCATTACGGCCCTGAGCCATCCCTTTCCCTACGGCCAACTTTGCAGAACGCAATAGCTCCGGCATTGCTGAAAAAACATCAATGTTTCAGAGCATGTAATAGCAACTATAAATATGTAAACAAGGAAAATTGTCTAAACTGAAACTTAAATAACCTGAAACAGCAGCTTTCCTGACTTCCTCGTGGAAATAAAATTTCAAAAGTGGAACCAATATTGGGGCAACCTGTATCAGATAATAACGAATAAAACCTCAAATTCTGATTAATCGTCAAAGTCAGAAGGCATAAACCAATGTATCTTCACCAACCTGATCAATCCATGGGTAGAAACCTTCTTTCAACTCATCAGCATAGCAGCATAGCATATTGCAAGCTGTGGCTTTTTCCTCTAGGACGCTAGTCTTGATCCCAATTCTTTTATCCCCAAGGGTAATGGTCTCCATACTGCAGTATTTACAATTGTTAGATACCATTAGGTGGAAAGGATAGAAAAGGGGTCACCAATTTCCTTTCATAATGTCCCATTCAATTAGAAAAGACAGATAGAAAAGTGTTGTAGATTTGCATACAAAACCCAAAACGAACGTACAGTAAGTTAAACAAAGAACACAAGCTTACGGTTCCTTAGATGTATACCCTTTCATGTTGCATCTCATATCCTATAAAATACTGAACATATTCTTGCACACCTAACAAACATTATAAAAGAAATAATAGCTTCTATCACTTCTTTAAAAAATATAGATGACTGACGGAATTTTCTTCAAATTATAAAAAACAAGGGCGTACACATTACTCTAGAAGTTTACTGCTTCAGATATTCTATAGGAACAAGGAAAAATGTCAGAAGCATATCAAGGTCTTTTAGAAGTGATGCTAAGGAAGTTCGTGAAAGTGTGAAGAGTTCCTATAATGTTGCTAATAGATGAGAGTAAACCATAGACATTGGAAGTGTGACAACAAGGAAATTTATTTAGGCATAATAATGAAAACATTTTTAGTAATTAGAACAGTTAAATTTCTAATCATTGTTCTAAACAGATCTCATTCAAATACTAGTGCAAGTTATAGCAAAATGGGTAAATGGAAACGGCCAAGGAACCAAGAGCACTACATATTAACTACCGCAAAAAAGAACAGAAGTGTAATTATTTTGAGCTACAGATCAAAAGGATGCATTACCAGGTCTCAAAGGAAAGCTCTAACTTAATATAAACAATTGTATAAAGACCATAATGCACAAAGCAAAAAAAAAATTCTGTCACATAGCAAAGCAAAAAGAATATTCATTTTAAGAATAAAGAAGACCTCTCATCATCTGATTCATCAATTTCATTGTCTGAGTCAGCAGATGTTATAATCACGTCAGGTTTCAGCTGAGCAGACTGAAGCAAAGGAGGCATGACCACGCTCATGTAAGGAAGAAAATCCTGTCCCAAGCACTTGCATAGCCTGGCCCATGCCTATGATAGATTAAGAAGTATTATTGGAAGAGTTTGAATATGCAAACATATAATAGAAATTCTTAATCTTCAGCTCCCATGGATGAAGGTATACTTGTAGCATATAACTTGTAGTTGGATCGTCTGTCTCCATTTGAGATCCTTGCAATGACATAAGAACTTCCATGACCTTGCATGAGAAGAAAATAGAGAGATTAATGTCATGATGACTATAGCAACAAGCAACAGTCAGCTAAAGTTACCAAATATTTAGTTCAAAATGAGTTTGGCCAAAAAAAAGAATGTGTGGCCTTTATAAGGAATAGAGGATTGAGCCATTGAGGTAAGAACTAAAAGAACTGAACAAACAAACAACTAATTACCACATAAAACGAAGCAATATATTAAATTAAGAAACACGGCCAAAATTAAGTCTGTTATTATTTACCTGCTTAGCATCCTCCTTGAATTTCTCCTTTCCAACCGCCATCCCAACTAAGCTAATACATTCCATGGCTTTGGCACGAAGCATGCGGTTAGACTTGTCGGTAGCATTCATCAAGATAGCTTTCAAGTACGGCATAACCGCATCATAGTATTTCTGGAAATGCTCCTGCCAATAAGTTAACAGACTCAGTATACAAGCAAAGGAAAATAAATTAACACTTAAACAATAATTACAGAATCATGTACCTGAGATGAATCGGCAACTGAAGCTAAAGCAGTTAGGGCCCCCTCTTGCACCATTTGTTTGGAGTTCTGCAATTCACACAATAAAAGCAGTATATTAGAGAAACATGGTGTATGCTAACACATACGCATGAACTTCCATCTATATTTGTAAGCATATATTTTATTTTCTTCCCCAGTTGTACCTGTAGAAGTAGAAGCAGCTTGTGCACTATTCCATCTAAGTAAGGTGTTAAAATTTCAGGGGTACAGTTTTCACTGAAATTAAGCACGGCCGAGGCAGCATGTGCCTGCAAAACACCAACAACTCAAAAATGAACCCAAGAAACCACAGCCATGTCATTGCTACAAGATGAGGACAATCAGACAAATGTTCATTGATATCAGCATTATTAAAAGGAATCGACATTTAACAGAATTTTGGTAGACAATATACTAGTTCAAAGAACAGATAGCAGGAACTGCCAAAAGCCAGAAAAAGATGTTTGGCACATGGTGCAGTCCTAATTCTTTCATTTGAAACAACATGCCTTCAACCTCTTCCAAAAGAAGTAAGAACTAAAAAGGGTACTCCATTCTCTTTCATTCACAATGACTTCACTTTCTTAAGAGATAGCCTTACGATAATTTCCTTTACAACATAGCTTATCAAATAAAAGAATGCATGTCTTCGGTCCTACAGCAGGTACTTCTTTCTCTTCAATAAAAGAATGCATGTCTTCGGTCCTACAGCAGGTACTTCTTTCTCTTCAATATGGCCAAGAAAAGAAAATACATATATGCACATTTTGTTTTTTTGACAAATAAATCAAAATTTTGAATTTTGAATCTGGATTGAAAGAATTTCTACAAATTACACAAGAATAACAAAATCAAAGGTAGTTTATAAAGGAAGCAATCACAAGAGCCAGTTATATCATGCCGGAAGAAATGGACAAGAATGCACATGAAAGACCAACAATGATAAAATAAACTTCAAATTGCAAAAGCATTGCATCAGTCAACTAGAAAGAAAAAGTTTCCTTCATGTTTGAAGCCCGAGATGGTTAATTTATGCCAATAGCATACATGAACAAAAACAAATTACTTAACCCTTCAGTCACTCTAATAATCTCATCACATCCTAGCTATATTTCCTCAGCCAGAGGGTTGGATGCAAATACTACTTGTTGAAATAAGATTTAAAGTGCAATAACAAACAGAAACCAATAATTCTGTCCCTGTAAGGGGAAAAAAGAAAGCCAATATGTTGTAATTAGGCAGTAAGGTGCAAATCAGTCAAGCCTGTTCCCAGCAACAAGTATTTGTATCAAGCCAAACAGACTATTTTTGTCCCATTTTAAATAAAGCACTTTATCACAATCAATTAGAAATGAACCTAAAGTGAATAAAATAACACATAAAAGATACCTATTGCTGTATGCATAAAACAAAAATAAATAGGTAATCAAGATGTCTTTAGTCTTCATAATTGTAATTTATCTCTACAAATTATTGTGATTACACAATTCTTTCCAAATATTATGATGTCTTTCAAAATAAATTTACAAAAAGTATGCAGATACTTAATATAAGAACATTAGAAGTCTTTCTGTTCTTTGTAACAAACGCAAGCAAAGCTAAAATGTACCAACCACTCATTCGCATTCAACAAACCAAACCTACTAACAGGTTCACAAAGGTAGAGGTCACTGAGAAAGAATGGAAATGAGGAATTTTTTGTGAATTCTGTTGTAACAGAACACAAAGTACTTCTCATTATGGAAATGCTAACTTATTTCGGTTGCATTTCCAGCACTATCGTCTATCGGCAGGTTTGACACAACAGGCGAGAGCATCAATCTTTAATAAAATGAGGGATTCGAAGGCGTCTTCTTTCACCACTGCCACTAATGAAATTTTTATAGAATATACTAGCAGAGAAATTTAAATTTAGAGTATTATTACGGGATATAGTTCAACATTTAGAACAGAAAGCCAAAATCTTATGTTCCTTTACATTCAAACAATGCCCAAAAACTCTTAAAAAACACTAGGTAATATAAAGATCACTATAGAACTGCTTCATATTTAAAGCCACGAAGTAAGTTCACATTCAAGAAAGAAGGAAATACAAGACGAAATCAAAAATATATGCTCACATCAAGTATTTATCTACAAACCTGTACTCGAGGATTTTGGAAATCGTCCATAGCTGAAGCTAGAGCCGGCAGCACATGCTGATGGTACTGAACTTGCAAATCTGGGCCCAAATCAGTTGACAGCTGACCAATTGCATTAATTGCAGCCCATCTAACGCGAGGATGAGGAGTTTTAAAGGAATTCAAAACCATGCTCACTATTTGCTCCAAATTCTTAATCATCACCTGTAACAAGAAGTAAACTGTGAGGAGCTTTGACAAATATAAATAAATAACTTCAAAATTGACCATACAGGACCAATGAGCAAACAAACTTCATGACTTCACTAGACCATAAATCAACAGAACCCCATGACATCACTTTAACCAACACCACCAACATTCCACATTATTGTTACAAACTCTGACAGAATCCCACAACATTTATTTTGACCAACACACCACAATACAAAAGTAAAAAAATGAAGTTAATCAAGAGAAAACATCGACCCAATAGGCACCATAAATTAGTTAGCACTTTTGCATTAAGAGTTTCAAGTTTAAAAAATGTGGCTACAATAGACAATAACAGGCGACAGAGTAAGATATTACAACGGAATGTAAATTCATATCACATTACAGTTGCATCATACATTTTTTGGATAAGTGATATTACATCATGCATATACACGTATGACCATCCATACAGAAAAACAAAAAAACACAAACAAACATGAAGTTAAAACATCAAACTTAATGCTCATTGTCGTCCAAAGTTTACTACTAAATGGAGTTACTACAAACCCAGTTCAACCTCTACAAATGATCATTATCATCCAAATTATACTACTAAATAAGAAAATAGAGTTTTTAATAACCTAATGCATGTGGCACAAACACTGACAGGTACAATTGTAGGAGTGTGTATGGCCCTGTCATGAATATATATAGTATATATTGCTACTTAATACTTATTCGGAGTCAACAAATTCAATAAACAACTAAAATGGGCTCTGAGTAGAAACTTAACCATTATTTATACCTTTGAACAACCCTCTGCAATTTGCGCAAGGGCAATGAGAGCCGCATGATGCTTTGGCCAATCTGGAGCCGCCAAATAAGCTTGTAACTGCACCGAGGCCACTGGGACAACTGTGTTCCCGCCAACGGCAATTGCTAGCCTATCCAAACACTCCTGCCCAACACTATAATTACTCGTCTCCCCGGCATCTTCATCCTCGGCTTGTGCACTATGCCAAGCAGGATCGTCCTCAACATCCACTAGCATCTTCATCAAAATGGAAAAGAGCCTATCAATAAATTGAGGCAACTTGCGCATCATTCCAGGTGCCCTCTCCCGGGCCTCAGCTAGAGTAATCACAAACTCAACTGCTAAATGTCTTGTGCCCTCTTCAAAATTCTCGGCCTCGGCTATCTGCAACATGTAACCCACCACGTCCACAATCTGCCTGCGCAGAAACCTGGGCTCAGTTCCGGCCAATTCTATCATCAACTCCAAAGCCTCCTGGGCGGTTGCCTCCTGTCCGGAGTTCAATGCATCCATCAATGTCCTCATCATTGCGGGCAACAAATCCTGGAATCTATCACGATCATTTGAACTCGTCAAGCATTGAATGAAATTAATGACCGCACTCAAGGCAGCAATTTTCACATCAGGATTCGGAGAATTGTTCAACACATTTAGAAACACGGTATGCAACTCCACTATGAATGGCATTAGTGTATCCCCGATATACTGGGCTAATTGGGAGAATATCAAAAAAGCCGATTCCTGGAGCTTTGGGGAATCCGAGGTTACGCATTGGAACATAAAGGGCAAAATTTCCGGCCACTGACTTTCTGGGAGGAGCGAGGAAGCGAGTTCCGATATGGTGTCGCATAGCTTTTTGATGATGGATTTGGAATCCTCTCGCTGGATAGAGGAGAGGAGGATATTTTTTACGGCAGAGCGTGTCGCATCACTGAGTTGGGGCCAGATGAACGAGTCGTCTCGAGTCAGCTGCTTCCTGAGAAGGATGGTGGACATGGCGCGCGCCTCATGATGCAGGGATGACGATAGGAGGTGAGCGAGCTTGAGGGCAAGCGAGTTGGGATCGGTCTGCTTGAGCAGATTGAAGATTGATTCGGCCTGGGATCGCTGCTCGTTGGAGGAGGACATCAAATTGGAAATTAGGGTTTCGAATGGCGCCGGGTCCGGACCCATAATCGCCACCAATTGTGCTTGCTGGAGCTGAGTTGACTCTGCGTTCATCCTGGGTCGTTAGCAAGTAACTAGGGTTTTTTATTTGAAGATAGCAGTTTTATGCTGTGTGTTTGGTGGTGGCGCTCGTCTCCCTCTCTTCCTATCTCTATGAGTCTTTCTCACACCTACAAACACACAATCAAGGTGCGTGCATCTCTATGGTTATATAGGGAGCAAACGAGGGCACATTCTGAAACCACAATTGGCGCCTCCTCGGTGTATTTTTTTCTCTTATTTTAGGATGAAATTATGATAGAGAATGTACAAGAATCGAACAAAAGGGTACAACCTTATGTAGCGGTTGACTGCAGGGAAATAAAGTTTTGACCGTTTGAGGAAATTGAATTTTGAATAGTATCCTTTTTAATAACTTGTGGTTAGAAATTAGAGAAGAGTTTTGAATTTATGTTTAAAATATTTTATTTGATAAATGTATTGTTTGAAATAAAGTAGAATTAATTTTTTTTTTTTTTGAAATAATGATTGTGAACAAGGGTTAAAAGGATTGATTGTAATGGTGGGTAGGGCAAAAGTATGGTATCATGAGGATTAGTTTTTGAATGGTTGTAATGTGGTTGGCAAATATTGATATTTAATTTTGATAATATATTTTGATTTTTTTTAATTTTGCAGGATAATGGGAAGAGGAGTTAATATGTTATAATTTTCTTTATTTTTTCACTATTTCGATTTTACAAAAAAGTATGGATTATCGATGAAATTATTATTATCGTGTTGAGGCATTCAAGAAAATAAAAAATTTCTATAACAATTTAGTCCTTATATTATTTTTTTCATTTTCATTCTTCTACTCTTTCAATAAAATAATATTTTTCATTATATCAATAATTTTTCCTTTTTTTTTACGATATATTCTCTATTAATCTACTATTCTAAAATACATTCTTCCAAAATAATGTGGTCCAAACACACACTTAGCCCATGTTTGAGTCACATTATTTTTTTCATTCTCATTCTTCTACTCATTTTCAATCACATATTTTTCAATAAAATAATATTTCACATCAATACATTTTTCTTTTTTTTCAACCATATATTCTCCATCACATCACTTCAAAAAATGTATTTTCTCATTTTAATATGCATCAAACACACTCTAAGGTTTATTAGACACAAATTTTTCTAAAATCATTAGTTTTTAATCATTTTATATCCATATTTTATGAAATTCAGAACTTTTAGTCTCCGTTTGGTCTTCATTATTTGATATTATAATTTTTGAAATAGTATTTTTCTAGAGAATGAGTGGATGAAAAAGAAAGAAAAGTTTTATATTTATATGAAATATTATTTTATTGAAAAATATGTGATTGAAAGAAGAGAAAAAAATTTATTATAATTTTAGTTGGGGCAAGGGATTTATTCACTTTTCAATCACACCTTATAACAAAAATAATTATTTTTAATTGAAAATTCGTAGTAGGACAAGTTACATGGACTCATCACTCATGTAATAGAGAAAATGTACAACGGAGCCCAAGCAAAAGTATATAATAGAGCATTGTAAAAACACAAAATTGTGAAAATTAACGCACTGTAGAGGATCGGCAGTCGAGCACAGTATACCATCACATCAGTTACAGAGGTTACTATCGCAACGCCACACCC